>JAJJMC010006603.1:255718-358194 GCA_023531435.1 Papaver californicum | reverse complement strand
CTACCGATTGTATTACTGGATGCAAATGTAGTGATAATCGGTAGTTTCGTTTAGGGTTAAACTTCCGATTGTGCTATTTAGTGATCCTCAAAAACATCGATCACAATCGGTAGTTGGATTTAGACATAAACTACCGATTGTTTTATTAGATCCAATTTTAGTGATAATCGGTAGTTAATTTTTTTATGTAACTACCGATTGTACGTTTGTCCATAGACTTTTGTGTTCCATTCTTTTTGTTAACAATCGGTAGATAGTGTAGAGCCCGAGCTACCGATTGTGCATAATCGGTAGTTAAGTAGTTTTTTTTACTACCGATTGTACACAATCGTTAGTTACGTTGTTTTTTTGACTACCGATTGTTAATAATATGTTGAGTTCAATGTACTTTGTCTACCGATTATGTACTGAAATAATTGTTCTTTATCTTGTATCAAAGAAGGGAAAGGCATTCTAAGCAAGGCCACGATACAATTCTATCGGGGCCTCGTCATGAAGGTGGTAAGAAGGTTACCACTAGTGCAAGACGACAAACGAGCACTAGGGGAACTGTTATAACCGAAGGAACTCAACCAGGCGTTCCAAGAAGTACAAACGAAGAAGAAGGAGGACCAAGTGCTCCACAAGAAAAAAACGAAGAAGAAGGTGGACCAAGTGGTACACAAGAAGAAGAAAATGCTACAAAGAAGCAAGATAGGAAGAAAGGAGGACACAAGGTCCCCGACTCTTTGAAGATGAAGGGTCTACAACAAGGTCAAATCCCTGGCCTCCCAAAAGATGGAGGAGATCTATTGTTTGGGTACAAGGATTCTTGGGCGAAAGAAATCTACTCTACCGAGGTAATAATTATAAAACACCATTCTTAACATATTATTTTTTTATTCTTTTTATTCGTAGAAGTGTTAACTTTTATTCTAATTGTTTTTAATTCGTCGTGTATATTAGGACCATTCTAATGCGGTCCGTCTACTCAAACCTACGGCCGTACCAACAAAGATGAACGATTGGCCGTTGGAAGGTGAGTGTCAACGGTTCAAGGAAATTATACTGCAATCAGGGCTATCTACGGCCACCGAAAACTCCATGTTACCTCACGACCGGGTGTCGATATCGGCATTCATAGAGAGGTATTATCCTGAGACCGATATTTTCCACATGCCGTGGGGAGAGATGGGCATCACACCCGATGATGTGCTGCAGATTCTAGCTCTCAACGACCATGGTACGACGGTGAAGTTTGACTACGTGAAGCAGTAAAGCTGGGACCAGCTTTATGTTTACACTCAGAGGTGCTTTGGTTGGGACCGAGCGACCTCCGATGAAGAGTTTAGCCGGTGCGCTAAAATACAAAACCAGGCAATTCAACATGGTGGCACTGATGAATATGTTCAGAGACACTAAGGCTAAGGAAGCGCTAAACCCAGAGTTTAGCGATTTTACGAGGTCAATGCTGCAGCCACAACATATCTGCTCTGTGTTTTGGGATGTGTGATTTTCCCCAATGCTAGTGGCAACCGGGTGGACGCCAACCTTTTACAAATTTTGCATCCCCTCCACAAAGTTCAAGACTATTCGTGGGACACCGCATGTCTTGCGTTCTTGATGGAAGAGATGAGAAAGGCATCTCGGGAGAAGACTAGCAAAATAGCCGGGAACGTGAGCTTACTCCAGGTATTTTGGTAACTCCATTGATGGTTTGATTGTTATTTATTTTTTTCTCTTTTAAGAATCAATTTTCTCATACTTGGTTTGATATGTACACTAGACATGGATCTATGATCACTTCCCGTCCCTCGAGTTGGCCAGAGAGAACCCGGTATGGGAAAAAGGCACAACCCGAGGCAAAAAATACATCTTTTCGGGCAACCATTCAAGGATCAAGGAGCAGGAGTTGATTACTTTGAGGAGGAAACTAGACTCCATGGAATCCAAAGATGTATGCTTTGATCCTTACAGGGAAGACCTAGCTAATGGTCATATAACGTGAAGGTTTGAGTTGGCGTTCTACTATGGACCTTTGTGGCATCCAACTGGATATGTAATGTACAATGCCAACAAGGGTGATGCGTCCAGTAGGTTTTGTCCAAGTACAACCTTGGAGTCGTTTCAAGGGCAGGTTCGAGCTGGACGTGGAGAATTGTGTTTGTGGTAAGGACTCGATCACAATTGTTTACTCTGTTAACCCATCGGTTGAACATTGGGACAACAAGATGCAATCTATGGTCAACCAGGGGAGACCTGTCACCCGAGCTGATGAAGCAGATCCTGGCTATATGGTATGGTACCGGGAGCATTCTCATCTTCACGTGATCCGTGAAGATAAAGGGAAGAGCACCAAGGTGCCCGAATATAGGTGTATCATCAAAGACAAACCCTCGGGCTATGAAAGACTGGTACGTAATGTTATTTCCTTTTGATTTTAGTATTACGGGTCAATATTATAGATAATAACCGTTTGATTGTTATTGCCTAAAAACAGAAAAAAAGGATTGCATTTTTGTCGAACAAGATAGCTGGGTGCATCAATGCAGGAATGCCTCCAACGAGTGAGCATAAAGACCTCATTGAAAACATCGATAATGAAGACTATGCTATCAAGTTTGGAGAGAAATCTGCAAATCGGCCGAAGAGGCTAACATCAAAGCACAGTAAAAGATCTCGTGGATCAACGAGTGCTTCTCATGAAGCAGATGTCCCTGAAGCCAATGCCCCTGTTGCTCGTGCTCCTCGTACCAAAACCAAAAGAGTTAGAAATTAGATTGTGGTTGTTAACTTGATGGATATTACTATAGTGTTTAACATTACTGGTTTTAATGTACAACATTTGAAAGGATTTTATGTTCTTTTTTTGAGTTATCAATTGATTTGCAATCGATTTATTTTTAACAAGTTATTTTCTTCAAATTTTACATTATAATCGGTATAACGGGTTTGAACAAACTACCGATTGTCTATATTCAGCAACAATCAGTAGATAACAAACTACCGATTGTGTAAGCGTAATACAATCGGTAGTTAAATATCTACCGATTGCATTTACCCCAGGGACTGTCTGTTCCTGGTCACTTTTTGTATGATAATCGGTAGTTTAAGAATTTCTTAAACTACCGATTGTGGTTGTACAAAATGTTGTTTTAAAAAATTCGATTTCCAATTTGGGACTACCTATTATAATCGGTAGTTTAAGAGTTTCCTAAACTACCGATTGTGGTTGTACAAAATGTTGAAATTTTTTAAAAAAATTCGATTTCCAATTTGGGGTTACCTATTATAATCGGTAGTTTAAGAATTTATTAAACTACCGATAGTGGTTGTATAAAATGTTGAAATTTTTTAAAAAAATTCGAATTCCAATTTGGGGCTACTTATCATAATCGGTAGTTTAAGAATTTCTTAAACTACCGATTGTGTTTGTAGAAAATGTTCAATTTTTTTAAAAAATTTTGATTTCCAATTTGGGGCTACCTATTATAATCGGTAGTTTAAGAATTTCTTAAACTACCGATTGTGGTTGTAGAAAATGTTCAATTTTTTTTTAAAAAATTCGAATTCCAATTTGGGCTACTTATTATAATCGGTAGTTTAAGAATTTGTTAAACTACCGATTGTGGTTGTACAAAATGTTGAATTTTTTTTTTTTAAATCGAATTCCAATTTGGGGCTACTTATCAGAATCGGTAGTTTAAGAATTTTTTAAACTACCGATTGTGCTTGTACAAAATGTTCAAATTTTTTTTTTAAAATTCGAATTCCATTTTTGTTACCGTTTTGTTACCGTTCTGATTTGTTACCGTTGATCAACGTCTATAATTTGTATTCTGATACACCTATAAATAAATGAATATATATCTCTCATTCCCATTTCAAATCCACAACTTTTATGTTTCATAGAAAATTTATAATCTCTCGTTTTCATAATTATGGATTACGAAAATTTTAGACTTAATACAGAGAATTTTACCGTAGAAGAAGATTTATCCCTATGTCGAAACATAGTATTACATTATCCAGCAAGGGGCATGAACGTCAGATGAATGGTTCAATGAGCATGGAATGGTTAGAACATATTCATGCTAACTTTTGTAATGAAACCAGTAACCCCAATAACCGGAACAGAGCAGGCCTTTTTTTGTCGATATATGGAAATAACAAGGGCAGTACTAGAATTTTCTACTTTAACCGCTAAGTTGAATGAAAGAGAATTAAGAATGAAACTGATAATGAAGTTGTTGCCACTGGAGGAATGGAGAAGATGGAAACGTTCAGATTTCAGGTACTAACCTCATTTCGAGATCCTAAGGGTCATGGAAGAATACAACCCTTTTGTGTTGATTATTCTCCGAAGATGTGAAGAACGTCATCCCGGGCGTCATACGACCCGTTGAACGTTTGATAATAGGTTTGCTTAAGGTTTAAGTGTAATCTAATGATTTATTATATTTCATTTCCTTTAATGTTACGGGATGTATGCCTTTTCGATTCAATGAAATGATTTATTATTAGTGTACATATTTTCTGTACACCCTTGTTACACCAGGCCTCAATGGTTTTTTTTTTAAAGAAGAGCCATTAAGACTCTAATCTATATAAGGAGGGTGACATCTTCTCATTTATGCACCTCCAATACATTTTAACTCTCCAACTTCAAAGAAATAACCGTATAGATTAATGGCTCAACCTATTCTCAACTAAAATAGCCACCTTTTCCATCTCTTTTCCTCTACCGATTCTTCTACTCCCTTTACTCTCATTCTCCATTGAAAATGTCTCCAAAATCTTTACCTAAACAATCAAAGAAGGGAAAGGAAAAGATGGTGATAGAGGAGTTCAAAACCATTGAAATCAATTCGTCAACGGATTCCGAGGCAGATATCTATGTTTTGGATCCTCGACTCTTTTTAAGGGAGAAAGACTTGTCAGGCATAAACCCATACTACAATGAAGCTGGAGAGTACATAGGTCCATTTCAGGATGATCCTAAGGGGAACGAGAAGAAGAAGAAGAAGAACCGGGTTGAAACTAGGACCAAGTCGAGAGTAACAAGGAGTGGAAGAATTTCATGAGATCAATGAGATTGATCACTTTCAATTTCTGTAATGTGTTCTGTTTCGTTTTGTTCGGATGTTTTTAGTTTTTTTGAACAAGTTTAATGAACAATATGTAGTAATTATTTTTTTATTAGAACAAGTTTTTCTCCGGATGTTGAAATAGTATTACGAAGTTAGATGTTAAGTAAAATCGGCATAATCGGTAGACAATAATGTTTCTAAACTACCGATTACATACAATCGGCAGTTATTAAATTCACGTGCTACCGATTATCCATAATCGGTAGTTATTTATGTTCACTAACTATCGATTGTGGCAAGAAAACTTCTGGACAACAAAACCATTTTAATCGGTAGATAAAATTGATCTTTAAACTACCAATTACAAAGTTTAAAATTTTAAAGTTTAATTCATTATATGTTTACAATCGGTAGATATAAATTTTCAATGCCTACCGATCGAGAAAGATGAAGAGTTCGAAATTTTGGAAGTTTTGAGAAATTCAATTTGGGGAGACACCTATAATCGGTAGTTTAAGTACTCCATTAAACTACCGATTGTACAATCGGTAGGAATAAAAATCACGAGCCTACCAATTGTACAAAACTATAACTCGAAAAATCAATCTAAAATACTCTTGATTTCTATTCCAAAACTAACTCAAATAATTTCCTAACACTAACTATAACTAAATTAATTAACTAATTAATCAAAATTAATATTAATTAAACAAGGATAGATTAGCCATTATAAAAATTATATGGATAAGAGATGTATTGAGATTACTTCAAAATAATCTTATTTTGTTTTATTAGTTGCCCCTAATTAGTTTTGGGTCGCCCTCAAATTCGCAAGGATAATTTACCTCTCATGATCAATCTTAGGCGCAATATAACAAGCAATTAAGCATGTCAGATGAAAAACTTCACAAACTATCTCTGTCATCTATTAAAATCTTAACTGTTCCATCTATTTTTGAAGAATATGAAGAATCATACACTAAATCCGACAAAACACAGTAAAAGAAACACCTGTATAAGATCCCATGAAAGGGAAAAAAAGATCCAGATCCAGATCCAGACAAGATGAAATATAGTTGAAAGACCCGAAACTTTTGGAACAGTAGCCACCAGAAGGATAAAGAATGGAAGAAATAACCCCTTAAGAAGTAGAGCAGCATGATTTCTTTGAGTTGGTATCTGATCCTGAGACATCGATTGTTTGGCCTTCCTTTATGCTAGAGGGTGCAGACTCCTCTGATGCAAGGGATTTCTTACTAATTATCCGGTATATCTCTCCTAGGATTGTTTGGAAAGCCTTTTCAACATTTATTGCTTCAAGGGCAGATGTCTCGATGAAAGAAAGCCCTTCCTTCTCAGCAAAATTCTGAGCATCTTCTGTTGCAACTGCACGGAGGTGCTTCAGATCGGTTTTGTTTCCGATGAGCATTATCACAATGTTGGAGTCAGCATGATCACGCAGTTCCTTTAGCCACCGACTTACATTCTCAAATGTTGTTGGCTTTGTCACATCATAGACTAGAAGAGCACCTAATGCACCTCTGTAATAGGCACTGGTAATCGCTCTGTATCGCTCTTGCCCTGCTGTGTCCCATATTTGTGCTTTGATTGTCTTGCCTTCGACCTAAAAGAAGGATAAGTGGCAAACAGATGCAAAGAAAAGCTGATTAGTTAAAGACCAATATCCCAACAACACGGAATCAGCTGGTAAATAATTGGAGACAATTGCACAGAGCCCACCTAGGGCAGATATTATGCATGCTCACTTCAGAACATAAATGAGATGACCATGGTTTAAATATTTGCTCAGTTTCAGATGCTGCAGCAATAAAATATTCTAAGCTTTGTAACCACAAACTATGAAGTCCCTTTCACCCATTTTAGTAGGGGTCTCAATGCATGTTTACTTTCCAGCATAACCAAGGGAACCAAAAAGCTATGCTTCTATATAAAACCCCCCTTGATTTCTTTGCATCCCAAAGAACAATGTTCACAACTGGTCAATAAACATGCATGATGTTCTATCAAGGTTTAATATTGAAAAAAGGCCATATGCAAACATGCTAAAAGATGGCCAACAGAACAATGTCAATCATACAAAGCCAAAACAAAATCTGGTATCAAAATACTAAGCAACAATGCACATGATCATCAGTGATCTGTTGTACAAATTATAGACTATACACAAAAGCCAAATTTCAAAAGAACATAATCCTAACAAACCCTACTAAGTCTGGCAGCGAGAACATGCATGTTTTCTTCCTTAAGTTCAACTGTTCGAGCACTATAAAGTATTGATAGAGCACTTGCAAGCTGCATTGCATATCCCATACAACAAACCAAATATAGTTGTCTACAAAAATCCCAATTCTTCTACAGTTAGATTTATAACAATAGAAAAATGACAAATCACTTTCCAGTGGTTCCAAACCCCTCCCAGCATATCATGCATTCTTTACCGACTAATGTTTTCCCACTTAACAATACAACCCACTCTACAACCCACCGAACACTACAATGCTTAGAAACTCCAAGTATGATGCAATCAATCATATGGACTTTACTGCTGTAGACACCTAAATGTATGGGGAAAAACCCGAAAATTCTACCCTGGCTACAACAATGGCATACTAGGTGCATTTCAAGATCATATCACTACCAAAAGTTCTAATAGAGTCAATTACTCAATTACAAAGCATTCACGTTCCTCTAATTATCTTACTCGCTAACATAGGTAAGTAAGAACTTGAACGAAATTTGATATCAACGCCATCTTTCATTTTAATCCATTCATTTCTTGATTTTTTTTCTCAAACACCATTTCATAACCATAAAGTACAAACCCAAAACAGCATCTCTCAGAATCACACACATATTCAGCAGTAACGAAATCAAGATGAAACATCTAGAAGATTGCAGTAAGACACGATTCATAAAGTCAATCAATACATAAAATTTTGATTTCTAGCATAAACCATGACATTAATCAGATCTATATCATCAAATACGTATAATTCTTTGTACAACAAAGTGAATTTTTAATAAAATGTAAAACAACTAAAATTCTGAAAATTCCCTATATTCTTATTCCCCGACAACTAATTCGGTTTCCTATCCAAAATGAATAATAACACCGGGAATAAACAAATAAATCAATTGAATTAGTTTTAAAATGAGATTTCAGATCTCAATTTCAGATCTACGGTTAATAATCATAGAAACTGAATGGTGAAGAGAGAGAGAGAGAGAGAGAGAGAGAGAGAGAAAGATTGACCTGAAGAGTACGAGTGGCGAATTCAACTCCAATAGTAGATTTAGATTCTAAACAAAACTCATTACGAGTGAAACGGGAGAGAAGATTGGATTTACCAACACCTGAATCACCAATTAATACGATCTTGAATAGATAATCATACTCTTCATCCGGTCTTCTCGCCATCAGATTTTCAAGGAGAAGAGAAAACCCTATTCACTACAACGACAGGCACCAATTCTTTCTCTCTTTCTCTTCTTTTTTTTCTGTTTCTCGATTTAAACCAAAAACTGTTTCTCAATGCAGTGGTGGGTCTTCTCTCTCTAAAAATTGAACGCAGAAAATGAGTGAACGACGACGTGGACGAAGTTATATGTTTACGTAAACAATAATCTCTCCTTCTTAATTTAGTTGATAATATAATATTTTACATATATTAAAAAAAAAGTAATTTCAACTTTCCAAAAATTAATCCCCGGAGATAGATCAACAAAAACACAAGAAATGAAGAAATGCTGATATGAATTAAAGGTAACTGCTAGTACTTCAGAGAAGGATTTTGACCTAATTGAAGAGAACGCTCGGGTAGCTATCCTACGATGATGTAGGCTATCTGTGACTTCTATTAAAAAAACACTCCATCTGATTCTAGAAAAGTGTTAATATCGTTTTTTTATTTTAACTTAAAAATAAATTAAATTAGAAAAATGATAATAACATTTTTTTAAAAACGAAAGGAATATATATTTAGTCCCCTCAATTTATTATCAAAAATTCTCTATTAACCGTGTATATAGAATATATAAAAAATATCTCATCACATTTTTCTAAATGGTGGGTCCGAAAATGGTCTCCACTAATCCCAAACCGACAGAGCCCATCCCCATATGAGGGGCGGTTTTTAAGTAGTTCATATAGGCGATCCGTATAAAATGATTGTTAGATCATAGGTTAAACCATATATATGACCGACTTTTGTCACTTAAAAAATCTGAAATACCCTCAACCATGCCATTTACTTAATTTAACATAGGTTAATCTTCAAAGGTACATGGCAATATATATGGCAACATCCTATTCGGTACATTTAAAATGTTAAACGTTTTTTTCCAATCGTTAGGGGAAAAACACCTCAACCCTCATGTATAAATGATGTTACCGTTGCTGCTACATTCAAAATACCACATGCTATATTCATACATCCTTGTTATATTCACGCAAATAACTAAATTATTTGCTTTATAATCTGATGTTATATCGTGTATCATCAAAAATGGTAGTGCTTCTACCATGTCTGGGAAGAACAAACAATGGAAATCAAAGCAGAGGTAATGTTCTATCCATGTCTGTTTATTAAAAGTTAGAGTAACAATGTGTTGCACTAATAAAAAAATTGGTCTTGACATGAAACATTTCAGTTATATGATCTAATGGCCACACAGCTAAACATTGTAGTTGGATGTACACAAGGTGCAGAGAACCATGTTGTGATGGAATAAAAATGTCATACAGTTCAAAGTAAGTGTATTCACATGGTGCTCGGTTCTTGAATTTCCAACATTATAATTACAAAGGTTTTGAATGGTTTGATGAAGCTAAAATGAGAGCTACGTCATTTGCAACTCAATATATACAAGGAAGGTTGTCATGGCTGTGGTGAACTAAATCATGCAATAGAAAAATGTAAAACTCAACAAGATTCCATGTTTTAAACCTAGTTGTAGTGGTATAGTGAAGGTTAAGGTGTCAACAAATAGTCATAACAATGGTACTTCATATATAAAATGGGAGATTGTGGAGACTTCACATGGGTGGTCGATTATCTATTCTTTAGCAATTCAAGAAAATGTAAACTTACTCTCTGCCATGGTATATCACAGAAAATGAATATAAAATAAGAAACAATAAATGATATCACATACAAAAATTATAGTGGAGACAATCATGTAACAAAAAAGGTGTTCTTCATATATATTTGTATTTCATATTCTCTACACGCAGTAAAATGATTGTTTTGCTAAGAATTCAACACCCGATAAGACTTAAAGTTAAAGATATTTAAACTAAACATGACAGTTAAACTACAACCAGTCAAAACCTAGTTGTTCACAGTGAACAACTAATGTTGCCATCACAGCATCATCACCCAATGTTGCTAACACAATACCACTAAAAAAAATGTTGCTACCCTAACAGTTCCAAAACAAAAGCCAGTTGCTAACACTAGAGTTACTGTTTTTTCATACCTCAATCACACACACATACTTATATATACTAATAACATAACACGAAATAGTGTAGTTGTAAGAGAAACTTGTATGGGTTGGTTCTTGGAACATTTTGGTCTACCCTCTTGGTTTCTTTGCAACAACAGAACTGGTACCAGCTGTACTTGTACTTGCACCTTGGTATGGTAAATAGAAACTCCCTACCCTTGTTGTTGCTTGGCTCATATTTGCATTTTATAATGCTTGTGCTTTTTTCTTTTTGGCAGTAAGACCTCCCTGACAAGAGGATTTGTAGTGGCCACAAACATCACATGTTGTGCATATTATTTCCTTAGTTAGACCACCTTGTTCATATTCATCCTTGCATTTTCTCCTCTTTCTTCTTGGTCTTCCTAGCTTCCTATTAACAATAGGAGGTTTAACCAAGGGTAAATTCTACAAGAAAGTAAACAATATACTTATTGGTAACATGAAAATAACTTTCATAAAAAAATAACAATATAAGTTAGAGTTAAACCTGATCCTCCCACTAAGTGAAATCTGGAATAGGAAACACAACTTCTGCATAAGTGGCCCTGAAGTTGGCAACAAAGTACGTAGGACTTGTATACCTGCCAAGTTTGCGATGAGTTAGTGCTAATAAAATTTTAATTGAAAAACTTGATATTAAATGAAAAAACATAGTGAACATTGCACTTACTCTTTGTATTTGATTCTGAATTTTTTGATAACATCCACACAATGAATACAAGGAATACCCATCAATTGCCATTAAATGCAAGTACATTGTTTTCCTTCCAAATCCACCAAAAACTTAGAATTTGTCCCACTTGTCACTTCAAACTGATTTCCATCAACTTCATTGACTACGAACTCATTTACTATCTTAGCCAACTCATCCATCATCTCTTTTATGTTAGGAATAATTTTTCCTAACACCCAAGTTGCAGCTTCTTCCCTTCTTTTGTAGAACTTGCTCATCATCATCTGATGGTATGTTTTAACTAAGCTACAAATATGCTTCTCTTTATCTCAAGAACCCAAGCATTGAAGGATTCACTAATGTTATTGTTCACATATTCACACTCAACTGAATGATCATACTGAGATCTATCACATGATGTAGGATCTTCTTTCATCAAGTACTGCCATTAACCAGGACATAGAGCCTTCAATTATGTCATTCTTTTCTCAAAGTATTTAGTTTTGAATGCTTTGGAAGCATTCCAAATTATCCCAATAAATATGTCATCCTTGAACTCGCTTCTGAAGTTCTTTATCATATGTCTGAAACAGAATCTATGATTAGCTGCGGGGTACACCTTTGCAACTGCAGGCCTAAGACCCTTCTGCATGCCACTAAGGAAGGTAAGCCTCCTACTGTTGTCTGGACCTACTTTGGTCTTTAAAATCATTAAGAAAGTTTTCCAGTTTGCCTCATCTTCACAGCTGCAGCAATCAAATGACAAAGTTAAAGTTAAATTTGAAATATAAAAATAAAGTTTAAAGTTAAATACAAATTTAAACCTGCATATGAAAATTTCCAAAGGAAATAAACTATTTCTTGCATCTAATGATGTAGCAGCAAGCAAGACTCTTCCAAATTTTCTTGTAAGAAATATACCTCAAGGCCAATGGTGAGTCTACATGCAGTATTAACCTATCAATTGATGCTCAATATGCTATACACAAGTAAGTAAAGTTTCCATCTGGTGATATTTCATATTCTACAATTGAACCTGGGAATTTGTCCCTAATCTGTCTACACAATCCAGGAACATTCTTGTAACTATCAACATAATTGACATGAATTTGCTCTATCACTATGTTAATAGTTTTCCAAGCCCTGTAGTATGAGACATGAATTGTGTACTTCTTAAAAACGTCACTCTGCATTGATAAAATTAAAACATATCAGCCAATTGCATAACGATAAATAATGGAAAATAAATTTCAATTCACCTTGAAATAGAGAGAATATTATTTTTTACCATGCAACATTACATCTTGGGCTTGTAACTGATGTCGTGCCTTCTTATCTCACTTTCAAACGTATTTGCAATCCATAAAGGATTTGTCAAATAATTTCTAAAATGTGGGTCCCCAACACAAGTATGATGTAAAAACAACTTTTCTAACCCTGAATATCTTCTCCCCAGGTACCATACACTAGCCATGGACAACCTAATGTTCTACATATTACCCTGACGCTATAACTTTCATTTTTGATGTATACATAAGTAGTCTTTGCATTTATGGCATAAATTTTTAAGAAATGCCTAAAATGCACTACACCAAATCGAAGGTTTTGGGACATTCATAAATGTTGCTATGATTTTTTGAGACACATATAAGTGTCTCAAATCGTGCGTAGGGAATCTTTGAGATGTATTGCTTAAATTAATAACCGGCCTTTAATAAGTGAACCAAAAGTATTTTTTAGGCTATTTAAAGCAACATATAAATTAATTCAGAGACACCTAATTATCCATCTCAATAATTTTTCCACACATATGTATTTTGTTAGCTACGCTTATATCCGTCTCAAATTTAATTTAAAATTTAAAAAAACCCTAATTTTGCAATTGAGAATCTCCAAATTTAAAATTTCCTGCACCTGCATGTTTGATTTCCTGAACCTGAATCAATTATCTAGACATTCCATTTTCAATCAAATATGAATTCATAATTCAATCAATTGTATTATCACAATGGAAACCACAATTTAATCAATTGCAGCATCACAAATGAATTCATTCATAGAATCAATCAATCACAATTACAGATGTAAGATAACTGAAATTCAACATAAAAACTACTTATAATTCAAGCATCATCATAAAGAATATTAGAAACCATACAGACCGAAATACAGTATAATTATCAACATCAAATTCATCTTTCAATACAAAATTTATAAAGCATTTTAAGAAAAAAGACAAACCATTATCTTACCATGTAAGGAGGAAAGGTTGATCCATCTTGTTAATGACATTAATTATAAGGTTGTCGTTAGTGACACAGTCAAGTCTAAGACCAGGGAACTATCCATTGATGAGAATTCTTTACACAACAATGTAAGAAATAATTTCTAAGTATCGATGACAGTGAATTAAGAGAAGTGAGATTGGTTTAGATTATTACATGTTGACGTTTACCAATAGGGCTAATTGTACCATAGGTAACCGTCCAAGTAAAATATATGTATGGGTCTTATGCTTCAACTAGAATGACAACACCAAAACATGCTAATACTCCTACTAATAATAGCTGCATCATCATTTTTGCTCCTCTCATCTTGTAACTATATCACAAAAAAGTCTCATTAATACTATAATTTCTGCAATAACCCAAACTAACCTTAAATAGAAGTAAGCTAAACTAACCAATTTACACTGATAAAATCATATGGTACACGACTCAAAAGAGTCTCCATGCACCACCACAGAAAGAAATACATGCAATTTTCTGAAATTAATGAGAAACAACTCAGTAGACTCTACCAGATCGTTGTGTTAGTCCCTTGTGTTGTTCATACATCTATGTAAACAACTAGGTAATAATTCTTCACACTTGAACAAATAATGAAATAAGTTAGAGGAAGATGCAAGAAGGGTAAACGCAGACCCAATACAGTACTTTTAATTTTTAGTGGATATATACACATACTATAAAGACATATTAACCAGGGATAACACAAATGCATGATCTAACTGCAAACCAAGTATTATTCATGCATATGAAATATATATTTTATCTTTTTTGATCACACAAACTTAGAACAAAAGAATAACTAATTAAATTCCTAGGAGTAGCAGACATGTAAGCTTTAAATTTATTGATTATATATTATGGTAATATCACCAAGACCACTAGACAACCGCTGCCTACCACTTGTACGTTTCAGCATGTGTAACACATATACACATCAAGGAGTGCATTCTATAACCAAGGGTAAATATTAAATATAGATAAATACCTGTATATGGTTTCAAATGCTTCAACATCTGAGCATTCATCAATATTAGGACATGAAGAATGATGGGAAAGTGGACGAACTAACTATAGAAGATGTACTTTGGATAAGTCATGATTGGGATTGTATCACATAGGATAATAAGTTGGCGCGCCCTTGTTTGGTGATGACACATATGGATAATTTTCAATACTTTCAAACATGACTTCACAAAACAATTTTACTTATCTTCTACTTCACTAATAAATAATATAGTAGTAAATAAGATTCGTTTCCACGAAGAGCAAGGTGTTTTAGTTGTCGAATGTCACAAAGGGGGTTTGTTTTAGATTTATAATAATTAAATAAACGATTAAAAAGTAATTGGGTTGCAAGCAATGGAGAGAAATATGATCGAGGAATCCTTCTTCGTTAATAAACAATCATCAAATTAGTATATTCATCTATTCTTTATTAATAACAGATTATCACCAGCCATAGGATAACAATTATGCTTAGTTATCCCCAAAATTCATTATATCACTGGGTAACAGGTACACTTAGTCACCAGATTTTATCCGGCTAAACCACCCTGAACTACGCATTCAAGGTGTAATTCAATCGAATGCTTTAGGGTTTATGAATTTAGGTTTGATCCTAGTAGTTAAACTCAGTACGCTCGGTCCACTTAATTTCTAGTGTTGATTTTACTTGCGATTGCTCTACAGAATCCCTCTGCAAGGTCTCACAATTTCTACTTGTGTAAGTTATTCAACAATTACGAATATCCTAACTCTTTACTAGCATTATATTTACTAAAAAACTAATTTAGTTAGCCACCTAAACAATTTATCAATAAATCATAATCATTAATTATAGTAAAACCAAACCATAATCATGTGAAGTGGTAGAAAAATAGATTTATATGTTGAATTGAATCATGTGTTAAAACTTAGAATTCATCCTCAATCAATAAGAAGTTTAGATACTTATTGATGTAGTAAAATCCATGGTATACATACAATAAAGTAGAAAAGAAATAGTTACGCTGATGAAAACGCTCCAAAACCCTAGCTTTTTCCTCTTATGTTCATCTCTCCAAAATCTTGATAAAAGAGATATTTCTAAAAATAATTAGAAGAATCTCTTAAATAGGTGTCCCAAGTTGCAGAAGTGCTCGTACTCCAATCGCAGTTGAAATTAGTTTCCAAAACATCAAAGTATGCCAAAAATAGGTCTTAGTCAATCCTTAACCGTGCAAAGGAGTAGCAAGAATAGCTAATGGGCTAACGCTCAGTTGGTTAAGCCCAGCCCATCATCTTTGCGGAACAACAGTTCCCTCGATGATTTTTTTCCTTCTGAGTTTGGTTTTAAACTCACTCTTATCTTCTCGAAGTCCCATCATTCCTGGCCGAGAATATCTCTGTCAACCCAAACTCCACAACTTGCTACACAAACTTGACTTCACCCATCATTGCCATACTCGAATCTGTCACATTCAACAACCATCACTATCAATATCATTACCTTCTATCTCAGTCACTGCCCATCACCACAGACCATGCTTCCAACTTTTCTCGACCAAAACTAACATCCAGCAACACCAATAATCTCATTGCCTCCATCTCGATCACCCTCTCATCAATGGCAGCTAACTCTGCCAAGTTCACTCGACCTCTCTCCCTCAACCCAACAATGTCACTTTCATCTCCAACTTCATCTAGATGGTAATATCAATCATAGCCATCATG
Organism: Papaver californicum; assembly: GCA_023531435.1. NCBI lineage: Eukaryota > Viridiplantae > Streptophyta > Magnoliopsida > Ranunculales > Papaveraceae > Papaver > Papaver californicum. The sequence goes on along the minus strand of JAJJMC010006603.1, from coordinate 341,938 downwards.
ATTCTCGCTGATTCTTAGCTCCTCTCTTCTTCACAGACTTTCACTACTGCCATCAATCAATATGCCAACTTGAACCCATAATACCAACAATTATAAGTTCAAGATCAATCTTCTCCATCACTTTCGATATCTTGTGACATTAATCTTCCATCAAAAGGGTCCAGCAGCACCACAATTCTCACTTTTGAAACCACAAGCGACCATCAAATGCCAGCTTCGAGCTGAACCCGTGAATATCACTGCCATGTTCTCGATCATCAGTCAATGATTATCACTTGTAGAGACACTAACCACCATCCAAAAGCCACCATTAAATCACCATCAACACTTGAGCTCTCAATCTTCATTAACTATGCAGCAAAAACCACTCGAAACTGCCATTAATGATCAATATTCATCACCACATCCACGAGCTCTCTCTGACCCTTATTTCAGCTTCAATCATCATCATCGATCACTGCATCATCTGAATTATTGCCACCACCGAAACTCTCTGCTTATCTCCGTCGACAACAACCATTTTAATATAGATCCAGAAATGTATGGTTTCCAAACACTTTTTGTTCACAATTTCAGATGGGTATGGTTTGCAAACCTATATGGTCTGTGAACAAAGTCTTCAATATTATTTTGTTTTGCTCGTAACTTCTTCGTCCGATGTCAGAATGACCCCATTCTTTTTTGCGTTCTCTTCATATTTCAATTATCTTCATGATGGTGTTAAGAAATCCTGATTTTGGATGAGATGAACTTGGTTTTTGGGCCGCCTTCACTTGTATAACTCAATTTCCTTATTCATGTCATGTCGCAATGAACTCCTTTCTTCTTCTTTGGCCTTGGGATGCTTGAATATTTGGAGTACTTCGCTTCTTATCTCTTCTGTAGCCATTTTTACTCTTGTTGGGATGATTCACCTAAGATAAGACATAAGATAGAAAACAAACTTAATAACAAGTAATATGCAAGAATTATAACAAATATTAGTATGAATCTGATACTAAAAAACATGTGAATTATGCACTTATCACATATCAATAAATTTTATAGATAACTTCGTGATATGAAGAAGTTTTATCTCCAGACATTAATGGTACCAGCAGTTGCTTAATGCAAGGTTAAGGTTTTATGACACAAAACTCTATCACTTTCATAACGACCCTCTGTGGAGCCATAAAAACATCATATTGACAGAAATTACAAAATAATATAAATTCAACTCTGTAAAGGTGTTATATCATGAGAAATAAAACAATATAAAAGAGAGCACAACAAATACAAATATGAAGAAATGCACTTCAGGTAAAAGCACTGAACGAGGGAAGATAGCACATAAAGAAACTTACTTTATTCCCTCGTCCTAGAACGGATAATAAGATAATTAAACAATTCTCTGAAATATCCTCACTCTCTTCCAAATGAAGTACCATAATGGTTTGCATTGATGTTAAAAAACACTTTATGAATGATCGTCACTGCACAAGTGAGAATATCCATAAAAATAGTGAAGAAGTCTACATAATCAAATGCTTATCTGTTGGAAGAACATGATAAGCAAAATAATTTCCCTTCTGCTTGAAAATCATTACTCATAGTTCACTTCTAAACAGGGAAAGTACAATTCTCTCTGAAGAGTTCTTTCAATATCACAAGCTAAAAGAATATAGCTGAGGGTGGGTAAACTATGTGTATAACCACCATATTTCACAAGACTGGAAGAAAACCAACTTACACATGATAAAAGGATATAGTTACAACAAAATAATACCTCAAAACCCAGTTTTATCATTACACATATCACCTTCCATGTACAGCTAAAGCAGAAACAATACCAATTTTTCAGTTTCAAAAAACAATTTAAGACTCAAATCTACACTGAAAAGACAACAATATTCAGTTGTACTAATAACCCCTTTATCATCTCATAAACAAAACCCAAGACTCAAAATCTTTAATTAAAACACAAACAAGAAAAAATCAAAACAAATATCATCATACTACCATTTTCAGTTGGACAAAAAGTTAAAATCAAAATTAAATATTCAAACCCTTCAGAGACATGACCAAAATTAAAAATCTCACTCCATAAAATTGAAATTGTAAACATACCCATGCTATAAAACTCCATGAAATCAACTAAAAAAGCGTAAAATTTGTAAAATTTAGAGACAAATATACCATACAAGTTATATTATTCACAGAATAAGCTCAAATCAAGACTGAAAAACAAAAACAGGTAATAAGGTTAGGGTTTTATACCTGAATCTTCTTTGAATCTACTAGGAATTATACCTTAATCTTCTTCTGATATTTCAAAATCAGAAGTTAAAAATCAATTTCTAGGGTTTACAAAATCAGAATATACAAAATCTGTAAAATGGGTTTCATACCTGAGATTAGGTTACTCAAACTCAGTAAAAATGGGTACTAATTTCTGGTAATAAGCTTAGGACGATTTCTGGTCGATTTAGGGTTTGGAATTAGAAGAAGAAGAAGAAGACAAATCTTAGTTCTCACATGCCTAAAGGTATTGATCTAAGAAAGAATGAGGTTTCTAGTCGATTTGGGTATGGATCTGGTTTATGGTGTAAAAAGAAGAAGGTTTCTGGTCGATTTATCGTACGAAAAGGGAGGCATTACTTTGTGAAGAAAAGAGAGGCGTGACTGGGAAAATAAAGATGAAATAAAAACTAAGTTATACACATAAACATGTATTTTTGGAAGTATGGAAAATAAAGACACTTTTGTCTAAAAAACACCTGAAATAAATGGGGGAAATAATTGAAACTCCATTTGAAGTAAATGTTGTGAGATAAAGATTGAGAGGGAAATTTGGGGGGGGATTCAGGATAAGAGATATTAGAAGATTGAAAAATAAACAAATAAATTTTGGGGGGAGAATTTAGTGTTTGGGGGAATGAAATTTAAGTAAAATGGAAAATGAAAATCAGATATAATTTTTTTTATTGAGCTTACTATAAGGACCTGAAGATTGAAACATTTATAACTATGCCATACTTTGAGACACATATATGTGTATCATTACGTCTATTAATTAATTCTAAGATTAGAAATTAAAGCAACACATTATTTTGATTTGAGACTAATATGTGTTGCAGCATTAGCCACTTATATAAACGTCTCAAAGCAAAAAATCAAAATATCTCAACATTCCTGATATGGTGTAGTGATGGTTTACATCAGGAAAACAATTACCAACTGCAACATCAATAGGGGGAGGTATCTCTTCTGGGTTATCTTCACCCCTTGCTACCACAAGTGTCCTTTCAACAAAATACAAATATTGTAGAGGCATCCGCTCATCATCATTATATGAGTTCTCATCACCACAATTTGTAGGAATCTCATCAACCGGCTCCTCCTCAGCATCAGGTTCTTTTGGTGGTTGGTAATCATCATAAACCACCTCATCAAAGTCCTCAAGACTACACTAAACGTTGGGCAGTTCAAGACATCGCGTTCACTGGATAACAAGTAGTCCCAGTAATCTTTCTGTAAGAAAATGTTGAAGACCTCATGGATACCTTTGCATATAATGTTATTTCCCATTTTCTATGTCATTTTTTTTATCGAGATTTAATTCATTCGGAGAAAATAAGTGTTATGTTGTTTTTTATGGTCTTGATATTATTGGATCTCAGGACCTAAGGGTCACTAAGGGTCACTAGCTCATTTTCACTTTGGTGAATGAAATATTTAGTCCCACATGTGGAAACTAAAGACGAAATCTCTCTAAATTACTATAAATCTTTCAACTAATAGTATGACCTTGGATCAACACACTTTTGTGTAAAAGAAAGGACTCACACAATGGCTAGTATGAATTTAACACACACATGGTCCGCCAGTCCGTTCAGTCAGGTCGGGTCATGGAATTGGGGTGTGGGTTTACCATGCTATATTTTTTGTTTCCATATTTTACCAAGGTTTTTCATTCATGTGGGGGATTGTTGGAAAACAATAGCAAAAAATAAAATAAAAGAGTTTTTATTAAAATAAATAAAATATTGCGCCTATGCGGGTTCGAATTATTGACCTATTGGTCACTTTACATGCTTTTCCTTTTCTTTTCTTTTGTGAATGAAAACTTTAATCCCACATCGACGAGTTCCCACTTCTTAAACTACATTAATAGATCATATACACATGCTTTTATCAACCTATTTAAACATCCAAGGAAAAATGTTTCTCTATATTCTTAAAGAGACCAAAAAAACAATGTGTTTATATTGTTTTTCTTAAGTTTTTTGAGATTTTCCTTGAAGGTTTTTTTCCTGAGTTGCCAAGCTCAAGTTAAACATCTACTACAAGTGTTAGTAGTTGGTGTAATAAGATGTTTTATCCTAGATACATTCGTCATGTGGGGCTATAGCATCACTCTTGAGTGTACCCTTACGCTAATGTCTTAATGTCTTGAGGGCAACATGTTGAACACGTGACTCACTATGTTTTTCAAAGTTTTACTACATACCATATTTTTGTTGCGGAGATCCAAGGAGTTTATTCTTTCGTCAAATCACTTCCATTATAAAGTATCTAAGTATCAACAACTTTTGTTTATTTAATTTTTTTTCATTTTTTATTGTTGCACCAAACAGTTCAAAATATATCTAAAGACATATTTGAGGTTCTTTGTAGGGCATAAACGTAAGTCTTGATCTACTTAGCCTCATCCGCCAGCCTCATCCGCCAGAAAACTAGTACAATACAACGTACCACAACTCGAATAAAATGACTCCATTTGAACCATTATATGGTATACATCCCCCTTGGCTTCCCACCTATCTTCCGGGTGAATCTCAAACTATATATTAATTGATGAAGCCTTGTCCCGCAAGGTTCATATACTAGCCATTATTAAAGATAATTTAGTGTAGCATGCAACCCGACAAAGCAACAAGCAGACTTGAAAATGAAAATAAAACTTTTCAAGTCGGAGATCATGTTTATCTAAAACTACAACCATGCAGGTTGTTGTCTATAGCTCGAAGAAGTACCCAAAATTTTTCTCTACACTGTTATGGTCCTTATAAACTATTAACTGTGTATGTAAGGTTGCATATAAAATTGAACTTCCGGATGGATCTCGTAAACATCAAGCATTTCATGTATCGAATTTTTAAAGGGTTCAGACGACAATAATTACTTAAGTGTTTCTTAATCAAGCAGATGAGGAGGATGAGACATTAATGGGACATTAATGATAGGACTTGACCACAACAATAACACGAGGAATGTGTCACAGTTGGTGCAACGTTATTGGTGTGTCTATTAAGTTCAGGTATTAGGTTTTTTGTTTTTACTATCCTAGTCCTCTAATAATTTTGTTTTGAAGTGAAATATATGAAGTGTAAACAGATAAATATCTAAGTAGGGTTTTGGTTTTGGTATAGAAAAGTTTAATTGATTTTACTCTTGTTTGGGCTCATTTAGGTCTCATTGATACGGACCGTGACTAATTAACAGGTTCGGTGGTGATACAAGAAATACACACTCTGTTGGATACGGGGAAGAATATTAAATTTTATTGATGTCATTGACCGAACCGAATACATGTACCTCCCTATAGTCGGTTCTATATCTGTGTACATATACATGTACCTGTACCTGTATTCGGTCTGGTTCTGATTCGGTCCCGGTTTTATACCCATGGGATATGTGTACTTATTTACCTTACAAAACAAAAACAACTAAAATTTGACTTGAATTGTTGTACATGCCTTTAAATTGGTAGTTCATACACATACACATACAAATACTAAATTACCAATTCTTCTTAAATCCTTAGTTCCTTACTAATTAAGTTTAAAACAAGTTGAACAAACTTTTAAGTTCAAGTTCAAGTCATCAATATTACAAAAATAAAGAGAAAACCAAGTAACTTTATGCTTCATCTGCTTTTAATCTTGTAAAACTTGTATTGCTTCAATGGTTCCATAAGCCATAAGTACCATTTTTTTCAGTATAGGCTTTCAGTTTTTACAATGCTTACATTGTGCTTCATCTACATTTAATCTTGTAAAATCCTCCCAAACATCAGATTTGATTAGTTTGGACTTCATCCCGGCTCCATCACCAATAGTAGATGTTGTACCTTCATCTTGAGCCTCCATATGAAATTAAGTAAACTGAGTCTCAAATTTAATTTCATAATTCAACTATTGAAATTGAAGCATACAATTGATTGCCCAAAATTAAATGAATCATTACATGTTGTTGTTTGTTGTTGAACAAAAAATCCACAGAGTCAATCAATCAATCCATCCTCTAAAACCCTAACACTACAAATTTACAAATTAGAATTCTTTTTCAAATCAATAATCTAAAAAAATACACAAAAACTAATTAGAAATCAATTAGAAATTGATAGTAGTGCCTGTTGATTGTTGGTTTATGGAGTTGCAGGTGCTGTTGAAAACAAAAAGAAGAAGAAAAAGAATGAAGATGAAATTAGGTCCAAAACATTGCTAAAAAAATCAATAGATTATTACCTATGTATTTTTCAACCATTTTGATCAGCACTTAAGATTCATCTTTAAGATTCAACCCTATCAACATTAAAACCCAAATAGATGAATCAGTAAAACAAGTAAAGAGAAAAAGAAAAATCTAAAAACAACCAAAACAAACAGAAACCCTAACTAATATATCAAACGATTCAAACCTTAGCATTCACAAGTAAAGTTTTTGTACGTTTAAAAATGAAACAAATTGATGATGAGGAGGGAAAAAACTCTAAATTTCTTACAACACAAATTCATGAAACAAATTTACGACTTACTTCCTTAATCTCTAGAATATCTCTTCTTCTTTCTCTATTTATGTTAATACAAGGTGGTAGTGGTAAAGTATTGGTGGTGGTGGCTGTGATTCACGAGATACTGGTAGTGGTGGTGGCGTCGCTGGAGTGGTGATGGCCTTGTTGGGGTGGTGATGAAGAAGAACAAGAGAAGAAGTGGAGAATAGACGTGATTGTTCTGAAGTCGTGAAAGTGATTAAGTGAACTATGACCTAGAAATAGACGGCTAGGATTAATAATCTATTATCTAATCAACGTCTCAAACAACCGGTATATTCGACTCGGTTCTAAGGTAGAACCGGTATTTGGTACCTGGGTATAGTCGGTTCTCGTCCTTATACCTGTTCCGAACTTCTCAGTTTCGGTCCCTTTCTATCTCAATTCCATCGGTTCCGTCGGTTCATGTACAACCCTAGATACCATTCATTTATCGGCCTTAGTCACTCTAATGGACTAACAAGATCCTTTGCTTTATAAGATATGTTATTTTTTACGTGGCAAGTTAATCATAATTGCTCACTTTATTTGCACGTGGCAAGATTTGGATCATGTGATCTTCAGTTCATCCTAACATGTTCCACACTTCTAGAATCTAAGACTTTTATTTTAAAACAAGATAGGTTACATGCGAGCTAGTCGCATACAAGTGGCATGATGCTTACCAGAATCTTTTTCCTTTTTTTTTCTTGGCCATTTAGAGATTCTGTTGGAGTTATGGATATCTTAGGAGTATATTATGTTTTCTTCTAAATTAAGATTATTAATTTGCATTACCTCTCCTAAGGATTTATAATTAGAGAAATCTCATACCGTTAAATATCCTATACAATTTTCTAGTTAGCTAACTCATCGGTAATGTACACGTGGCAAAGTTAATTTTTTAAACTATCCAAAATATACTCAGGGATGTGATAAATAATTTACATTACTAAAATAAACAATCGACTATATTCGGGATTAAAAACTAATTCATCCATTTTCGCTGAGATTGTACGCATAACATGGTTTTCTGACCTCGAGAATTCTCAAATCAAACACACCAAAAAACATTGAACAAGCCTGGTTGAAAATATGATGATGACTTTTCTACGAAAACATTATATGGGTAGTGAAGATGACTACCTGTTGTGCACAAAAATAAGGTTCGATATGAAATCAATTTGAAGATTTGACTGAAAATCAAGATTTTTTTCTCAATTTTTTTTGTTAAAACAACCAAATTCGCGTGAATGAAATCAAATTCAGAAAAGGGTATGAAATCTTGGCTATCAATTGAGTTTAATAAAATCTTCAGACTTCAACAACAATAGTAAATCGGAGAAATCATGATATTTTGAGTTGCCAGATGGGCGGTGTCGTATCCGTCAAAATTATTCACTTTCTCACTAAACAAAATATAAATTAAGTGCAATGGTAAGAAAGAGTTCGATCTCACAGAGAGGTCTTGGTTGTTATATATCTTCAATGTGTTATGTGAAACAAGGGGGTTATGAATTATTGAAAATACACTAAACTAATTATGAAAGTAAAGAAATTGTAAAAAGTTACCAATGAGTTGGGAATATTGGTTAAGGTTTCATTTTTATTCACAAACATGTTCTTGTATCAATGATTATAATTGAATTTTAATCTCTTATTATAAAATCCCTAGAATATCTTGATCGTAAGAATATCCCTTTAATTTCCTAAAATCATGGGGTAGTGTCGGTAGCCGTGCCGGAGGCTTAGTTAGTTTGGCAGTCCAACAAAGGACATTTCTTTTTCACGGGGTAAGTACGAGACCGGAAAAGATACACTTACATAACGACGCATATATGAATTATGCTTAAAGAATAACCCAAAGAGTAAAATCATAATTAGGTTTAATCCACTAAGAGCTTTAAGATTTATAAAATAGGCTAACCAATGCAATTGACGTACCTGAGTAGACAATTTAACAAAGGTTATAATTTACATGAGAGTACAAGAAAGTATCACTACAATCTGTAATTGCACTATGCTACTTGTAATCAAGATTGTCAACATTTGCATGTTAACAACCCTAATTTAGCTCTAGATATGAATATGAGTTCAATCAACTGGCCACTTAAGTAAACAACATTTAATCATACATGACGATATTTTTGGTAAATTATGAACGATAATTGTGAGACAAAACTAATTTATTTAGCGAAGAAACATGTATTGCAAAATCCAACATTCCATAATGGAGTTCACACAATTAAATTGAAGAAGAAAGTAAACTGTAAACCCCAAAAATCGAGAAACCTCACGTGAACCTACAAAAACGAGTAAAAGAGATAAGATAAGATGTCAGATGTTAGAAACTTAGATATATCCCTTTCTTGTTGAATTTTCTTCTATATAGATTATCGCGATTCACCAACCCATTTGGAATATAATTTACTTTCCTTATACAACTTAAATACCACAATGTCCAAACTGAGTTCAAATTATAAGTTATGAAACCCTAATTTTTGATGGAAACTATACCCGAAGCGCGACTCAAAGCTTATATATCTCACAACCCCATTTCACATCCAACGAGTTCTACCCTTATGATTCACTGAAATTTTATGATTTACACTCTAATCTTTGACATCCGGCACCACGAACTAGTCGCACCGACTCACTATTCTAGCTGTGTTTTCGCGCAGTTTTTGTCGAATTGGTTCTAACATTTTTTCGAACAGTTTGTATGCAGTACTTGATATAGGAAGGCATTTATAATTTTGATTTGTAAGCAGTTCTTACGGCTCCTTCCCAGCAATTCTAAACATTTACAATCCATATTCATTTGTATCATTCTAATGGAAGCAACATCATGGCAAACTGTTTATGCCAAAATTCCCATTGACATCAACAACCAATGATTTGATGAAAAACAGTTAATAGAAAGATTTTAACTAACATTTTGATACACAGAAACCTCTTTAAAATCAATTAATCAGAATGGTTTCAATTAGCCATTTATTTACAAATTAGATATATGATCAAATTACAGTTTCAAATTCGTAATCTTTTTAAGTACCCAAGATGAATCATGATCATGGAACTTTTAAATTGTATACTACACAATGAATACATACCTAATGATCTTCTTTCTTCTTCTTTGATTACTCTTCCTTAGCCTATTTTTCTCTTAATTTTCCGACCCTTTTTCTGTTGAATGCTCTCTTCTATTTATAGATTATCTAATGGGTCCCTCTTGTCCCGATACCCTCTTTCGTTCTCCTTATTATCTTTGGATCGGGATGATTATATGGTTGACAGGTCATGATTTTTGCTTTTTGGTTCGCTGCCTTGTATGATTAACACGTACTCTTCGTTCTTTGAGAATCAGCCTTGTCCCGAACATATGTGTCAAGCATGTGGTTAAAGTAAATAAAAGTAATTATTGTCTTTACTTTCCCGCTCCACGTTCATTATTGCCCTTACTTTCCCGCTCCATATTCATCATTACTCCTACTTTCCCGTTCAATAAGCATTTAATGCCATCTGTTTCGATCAGTGTGATATTACTTTCCCGATCTTATGTGTCAAACATGCAGGGATTTACTCAGTCTTTCATATTTGTCCTTTTTCGATCCTTTGATACGGCTTTGATTGTGTGCTTCTCATTCTTCTTAGTACCACTGGCTCCTTCGTTAATCGTCTTACACGTGTCGTCCTCCTTTTATTTCCCAACAACTTGCCCCCTTCTTCTTCTTTTTTCAAAAACTTTTAACGGTCGATCCAAGGTTTTGAAAAAAGTAGAAGAACAATTATTACCTTCCGCTTTACCATTACTTCTTTTCACACGTTATGCCAACTTTTCGCAAGCAGTAACTTCTATTATCACGTTTGTGTCACTTACCTTTTTTCGAGGAAATCAAATCTTTGCCTTGATTAATGCCTTTTCAAATTATGACGGTTTCTATTCTTTGCTTTAAATACGATGCAGTCTTTTCCACTTCTGTTTTTACCTCTTAAAGTTGCTGCTCTTTAATTTCCTTGAAATTTTCAAATACTTTCGTTCTCCCAACTGTTCAGGAGCTTTTAGCATCAATCACATTTATTTTACCTTTGATCAAGTAATTGCTTATCTTCTTTCTCCAGGTATGTTGAGGATTTTTACCTCCAGTATCTTACTTTAATATTTAACCATGGTTAGCTTTTAACAGATATGATTGAACTGATAATTGTTTTTTTTTTTTTATGATTGTTTCTTTATGATCTATGATGATTCCTTCACACATTGATCCTTTGAAATTTTCTTTTCAGATAAAACGTTATGTCTTCCAGAAATCCCAATGCTGCTGGTGATCACCAAGAAACTGGAAGATTTTCAAGAGTTCCTTCTTCTAGATATGTTGTGTCTCGGTCTGTTCGTAATCCAGCTCCTGAGGCTTCTATAACCGCTAATCCAGCCCCCAGAAATAAGCGGGCTCATGCCACTTATAGTTACCGGTCGATGAACATTGAAGTTTTTAAGAGAAGACATGATCTTGATGGATTTAAAGTCTCATTCTATGACAAAAATACTGACGTACTAACTTTAGGAGCGATGCAAAGCTTTAACTATTCTCCCAATAGTTTATTAATTTCTGCTGGTGCTTTAGAGGCCGGACTTCGTCTCCCATTATATGAAGAAGAAAATCCTTTTCAATATGAAGTTCTTGCAACTCGTGGTGATTCTCCTCATGGACGTGCTCGATCCATTACTCAATACAATGGAAATTGGTGGCGTATCCTTGATGAGTGTAGCCTCCAAAGTGAAGGGCGGAATAATCTTACTTGCTACGTTCCAGATTTTACAGAACATGACAGTTATACCGTTGAAAATTTTCATACTACATACGAAGATTGTATTACTAATAGGAATTACGTGAAGTGGAGCGTTAGCCCTGTTCGCAAGTGTCTTTTGGGATTTCCCTTATTACATGAGGTTGACGATCCCAAAATCAAATTTATTCCCCATACCAAAATTGATTTTCCCACAAAAGAAAGAATTCATCAGGATCATGACTATAAGTGGTATCGCACTCCAATTGTAATTGAAGGTCCTTGGGTTTCCGGTAACATCTCCAAAGATGAAATTCAAGAACTTCGTAGACGTTTCCTAAGCTATTGTCCTTGGAGGTTAAATTTTGATGACTTCAAGTTTGATTATAAGGTTCGTATTATTCTTTATTTCAATATTGTCCCGAACTACCATTGAATTTTTTCTTACGGGATAAATGTTTGTGCTTCAGGTTGAACCCGATTCCGAACTTCAAACCGATGTTCCTCCTCCTCGCCCAAGCCTTGGTATTCAGATCGTTGAAGGTAGGCAAAGAGTTGAGGAAGAAGTTATTGAAGGTAAGGGGAAACGAAAATTGGTTTTTCCTGAGGAGAAGAAAAAGAAACTAAGAAGACCATTGTATCCTTCTGAAGTAGAAGAAGGGGAGATCAGAGATTGCTTTGTTGAGGGGAATAGCAGTTCCGCTCTTATCGTTGCTGCGGGACAGGACGTTGAAGGTTCGGTCCAAGCAGAAGTTTTGGGACAACACGTCATCATCAATGCTGTTCCTGTTAGCGTGGGGGAGCCAATTACTTCTTCAGACCAGCCTTCAATAGCTCAATCTATTTCTGAAGCTGTTCCTACCACTACTGCTCCCACCGGCCTTTATGATTCCCTTTCTCCCCTTCCTTATACCTTTCACATAGATCCAGTCGCTTCAAGTAGTGGTACAATAACAGTTTTTACTGGATTACCTCAAGAAGAAGCAGATGATATTGTTGTTGAAGAAGAAAATATTGAGGAAGTGAACGAAGCTGTTACTACTGAAGAAAATACTGAAAAAGAAAATGTTGTTGTTGATGTTGTTGTAGAAGAAAAGAGAAATGAAGTTTCTGAAGAAGCGAATGTTGAAAACATTGCTCCTAGTACTTCAGTTGCAGACGTCCCTAATGTCCCGAGCCTCCTTGTGGATGAAAATGCTTTTGGAGTTATTCATGAATCAAATGCACCCATCGGGACATTAGTTCAATCTGCCACTAATGCTGATAGTGCCGATGTTGACATGCCTGATGTTGAACCTTCTACTCAATGGTCCTTCTCTGAAGTGAATGAAGGAATCACTCTTGCTGGTGATGAAGACGAAGCCTTTTAGTGGTTTATTTCTAAAGGATTTCTGAATACTTCCGCAAGTCACGATCCATTGAAATCTGATAGTTCTTCAAAGGCAAGGCTGCGGACTTCATTTGGTGTTGTTCCACTGGGGGATGCTCGAGACGCTTGGTTCGAGAGCGAGTGTTTTGATCAATCGTTCCCACTTAGTCTTCCTTCTTCTTTAAATGAAGTTCTGACTGTCGCAGAGGGTCCATCGTATTCTTTTCCGCAGCAAGCTCTTGCTCAGCTTAAGTATGGTACCGATTGCATATTTGCTGCGTACAAGTTTTATAAGGCCCGGGCCACAATGATGGAGCTGATGTTCAAGAATGAAGCAACGAAGGCGAAGCGCGGAAATGATGATTTGCAGCAAGAAATTGAAAATCTCAAGCAGAAAAATAACTATCTTCAACATCAACTTCAACAACAACAACAACAACAAGAACAACAACAACAGCAACAGCAACAACTCCAAAATTTTGAGGATCAAAATCAAAAACTTCAAAGTCAGAATCAAGGTTCGTTCCTTACCTCTTAGTTCGTACTTATTTTGAGTTCGTACCTCTATAGGTTCGTACCATTTTTTTTTATTTTTTTTTTGAAGTTTTGAAATTCATTCATGGGATCAGTGGGAGACTTGGAATCCCTGTTTAGGTTCCAGCGTAGGATGACTCAGTTGAAAAATCATGTAAGAGAAGTAAATATGGAAATGGAATTGGTTAAAGGGAAATTAACACAGTTGTCCGATAGTATTGAGATGAATACTTGGAGACGTAATAGAGCTGAATCCAAATATCAGGAAGCTCTGAAAACTTTAACCCTTAAAGAAGCAGAGTTTAAGTCTGTAGCTAGAGGTATACGGTTGAGTTATATGCTTGTTTTATTGGGGGTATTATATGGTTTATCTGATACTTATTCTGGTTTTCAGGGCTAGAAAAGAAGATCAACGAAGCTAATGCACGAGCAACAGTAGCAGGAGCTGAACTCAATATTGCAAATAATACAATAGCAAATATTACTGAAGAGTTGAAGACTTCAGAGAAGAACGTAGCTCTGAGTGTAATAAAGCTTCGGGATTTGCAATCTCAGTTGAATGCTGAAACTTTGAAACGCGAAGCTCGTGAACAAGAGATTATAAAAGTACAATCAAGATCTGAAGAGCTATTAAAGGAATTAAATGCTGGAAAAGATCAAGTAGAAAAAGATCAGCAAAAAATTAAAGATCTTCAATCAGAAATTGATTACAGGCATGCTTATATAATCTGGATGAGACAAGATGCCAAGGCAAAAATTGCAATGTCATTTAATTCTGCCTTGGATCGTGCTCAAGCAGATCCTTCTGTTTTGAATGGTCGTGCTACTGTCCCGATAGTTCCTCCTCAACCGTCCCGACGCTCCAATTCCGAAGCCTAGTTGTACTTGTTCTTTGCTCTAATGCTTATAGCTTTATCTTTTGACATTCTTTTCTTGTATCCCGATCCTTTTGTATTTTGAATTTTGACATACTGTAGTTGGAAACATCATCTTGTGATTTTCCGCTATTGTGCTTGGATATGCTCTTAATATTTTCCCTGCATAAGAGATGATATTTAAGAAATCTTTAGGTTAATCATATTGTTTCATGAGTACAATAGATCGAAGTATATATACCTCAAAACATGTAATTCGAGATCCCACACATACGAAACAAACCCGGGCCAGGGGTAAGATACAGGGTTGGTCCCGAACGTACTCTGAAAATAATAACCATAAATAAGGTATTCCTTCTTTATTAGAATTTCTGAATTATTAAAATTCTATAAGGATATTTACCTCTTTGTTGATATTACGATTGTATCGCTAATCGTAAGCGCTTTCCACAATATGATGTTCCTGGAGTAATTGAATCTTGATTATGTCGCCAATCGTAGCGTTTTCCAGAATAAGGTGTTCCTGGATTTGAATTTTGATTATGTCGCCAATCGCAGCGTTTTCCAGAATAAGATGTTCCTGGAATTGATTCTTATTTTAAGTATAACTTCATAAACAATTTTATTACTAGTTAAAGTATTGAATAAAGACTTTGATACCTGTATTGGCCATCATAGCTGTGTTATTAATCATGGATAATAAAGCTTTAAGTATTGCGCGTTCCATGGATGTTGTAAGATATCTCCTTGCATATTCCGAAGATAATATGATCCTTGTCCCGCTGATGCTTGTATTACGTACGGACAGTCCAAGTTGGTGCGAACTTTCCAGCACTTTTGTCCCGATGGTATTCTGGGATTTTTCGTAAAACATATTGTCCTTTGACAAAGTTTCGTGACTTGACCCTTTTGTGGTAATCTCGTGCCAACCTTCTTTGATAATTCTTCATTTTCTGGAGTGCCACCTCTCTTTCTTCTTCCAAATCATCTAACTTTTGTAACATTAAATCTGAATTTAGATTTTTCTCCCATGCTTATGTTCTAGTTGTAGGTAGAATGACTTCTGTTGGTATAACTGCTTCTGTCCCGTAGGTAAGAAGGAATGGTGACTCTCCAGTGGATTCTTTTCTTGTGGTGCGATACGCCCATAATGTATTATGCAATTGTTCACACCAACGTTTGTAATATCCATCCAATGTTTTCTTCAGATTTATTGTAATTGTTTTATTTGTGGATTCAGCTTGTCCATTACTTTGGGGATAAAATGGTGTGGATTTGTGTTTCTGAATGTTATATGCTTCAAATAGCATATCAATGTTCTTTCCTTGAAATTGCTGTCCATTGTCAGAAACAAAGGCTGCTGGAATCCCAAATCTACAGATGATATTTTCAAATAAAAATGTGAACACATCGGAATCTCTGATCCGCGCTAATGCTTTAGCTTCTACCCACTTGGTAAAATAATCGGTGACCACTATTAAGTATTTTCTCTTTTTGGTCCCTTCAACTAACGGACCAACAATATCTACTCCCCATTTCGCAAATGGCCATGGACTGAGTATAGAATTAAGCTCTGTGACAGGTGCTTTGATTTTCTTTGCGAATCGTTGACATTCTTCACACCTTCGTACCATGTTTTCTGAGTCCTTAAGCATGGATATCCAATAATAACCTTGGGTTTTAGCTTTTAATGCGAGTGAACGCCTTCCACTGTGGTTTCCCGCATCTCCATAATGCATTTCTTTGAGTATCCGTATTCCTTCCTTTTGTGATAAGCATCGAGATAATGGCCCGAGGAATGATTTACGATACAAAATTCCATCCCGAAGTTGGTAATTATCCGATTTGAGTTGAATTTTTCTTGCTTCTTTAGAATTTGAAGGCAATATGTTATCTTATAGATATTGATGAATCGGAATTCTCCAATCTGGTTCACTTGGTTGGTCATCTACTTGTTGAGGCATAGATGGGGCACTTTGTATTGCGGGATCATTAATTTCTTCTATCACATTTCCTTCTATGTTATGAAGTACTTTTATCTGGATAGATGGTTCTTATATTCTTCCGACTTTTATTGCTGTGATAAGGATCGTTTACCATGGAGGAAATGAATGCCAGTGGATCAGCATGTCGATTTTTGTCTCGGGACAGATGCCGAAAAATAATGTTTGAGATTTGATTTGCTAAGATTTGAACAAGGTTTTTATATTGTACTAAATCTTCATCAAGTGTTTGATATTTTAATTCGACTTGTCGAATTACCAACTGTGAATCACTTGTGAGTCAAACATTGCTGATTCCTAGCTCGATGATGAGTTTTAAAGCATGAACCACAGCTTCATATTCTACTATGTTGTTTGTATGTTCTTCAAACTCAAGACGGAATGAATGTGTCATTCGCCCTCCCATTGGTGCACTAATCACAATGCCAATTCATGTTCCTTCTTTGTTTCGGGACCCATCAACAAAGACTACCCACCTTTGAGAGTTTGTTGAGTTCAGAATATCTTGTGGGTCCTCTTCCTCGCCTCCTGGTAATCCTTTAACATAGATAAAAAATAAATTATTAATGTGATGAAAATTTTAATGAAAAAGTTTTAAATAAGTTAATTTCTTTTTTTCCACCTATCGGACCTTGAATTTCATATTCTTCTTCAATCGGGAAATCCGCAAGGAAGTTAGCTAAAACTTGAGATTTTTGTGCGGTTTACAACTCATAAATGATGTTGAATTGTTCTAGATGGGCGTTCCATTTTGCTATCCTTCCTACTTTTCATGTATTCTTTAATACTGATTGTAACGGTGCCTTGCTCGGGACACGAACATAATGTGTGAGAAAATAAGTACGTAACTTCTGAGTGGCAAAGACCAATGATAAAATGAGTTGTTCGATTTTTGTGTAATTTCTTTCTGCAGAATTAAGGGTTTTGCTGATATAATATATTGGCTTTTCTATTTTCTCATTAGTACGTACCATCACTGCGCTGATTGCATCTTCCGTCGCCGTTATGTACAAAGTTAATATTTCTTCAGGTTCCGGTTTCTGTAATGCTGGCAATGTAGCCAAATGTTTTTTTATGTTTTGGAAAGCTTGTTCACATCGATCGTTCCAATCAAATTTATTTTTCTTCTTGAGTACATCAAAAAAGGGTTTGCACCGTTCTGATGATCTGACAATAAATCTGCTTAAAGCAGCCAAACATCCATTTAATTTGTGTACACTTTTAATGCTGTTGGGTGATGGCATGTCTGTTATTGCTTGAATCTTTGATGGATCAACTTCAATTCCATTTTTTGTAACCAAGTAACCCAAAAAACGTCCCGAAGTAACACCAAAAGTATACTTCTCCGGATTAACTTTCATCTTGTATTTTCGTAATGCACCAAATATTTCAGTGAGGTCTTGTAGATGATTGATAGATAAATTGGTCTTTACCAACACATCATCCACATAAACTTCTAATATTTGTCCGATCCAAGGTTTGAATATTGCATCAACCAATCGTTGATCTGTTGCTCCCGCGTTTCGTAATCCAAACGGCATCCTGGTATAGCAATACAACACCCGGGGAGTGAAGAACATTGTGTGTTCTTGATCAGCTTCTGCAAGTGCAATCTGGTTGTATCCCGACTGACCATCCATAAAAGATAATGCCTCATGGCCTTCTACAACATCTACCAACTGATCGATGTTGGGAAGTGGATAACTATCTTTTGGACATGCTTTATTTAAGCTGGTGAAGTCTATACAGATTCTTACTCCACCGTTCTTTTTTGGAACGATCACCATATTAGAAATCCACGTTGGATATCGCACTTCACGAATGAATCCTGCATTTAAAAGCTTTGCTAATTCTTTTTCTACTGGATCGTGATACTCCGGTGCAACCTTTCGTATCCGTTGCCGAAATGGTATATGATGTAATTTTAGAAGTGGTAAATAAAGGTTCGATTCTCGAACTTGTGAAGGTGATGATTTTAGAAAATAATGATTTAAACTAATTCTAGAAAATTCCAGAAGTAAGAAAAAGACTAAATAACCTAAAGATGATTTTTGAATAATTTTAAAAATACCAGGAATCAGGAATCAGGTAATTCTAACAACCTATGTGATTAATCAGATAATTCTTTTTAAATTAATTGAAGCCCAAATAATTGCCAAAATTGGTTTTGTTATGCTAACAAACAGAGGTAAATCACAAGCATAGACCATCAAAATTAATTAACTAAGCATAATCCATCAAGCAAAAGCACAACTGTTGAAAGAAAACCGTTTTTACTATTCAAAACTATGCAATTTTAATGATAAAAGAATTATAAATAATTATTAGAAAATAATTAAATCACATAAAATTGAGAAAATTACCTTATCCATCATCCCAGTAAATAGACTTAGCTCATGGTGAAAAAAACTTGCTCAAAAGTTGATTTCATTGCTCAAAATATTGATTACAAGGTTGAATAACGCTGTAACAGCTGATTTGATACGCTTATAAGCGTTACAGGAGAGGGTTCAGCTGTTACAGAAGAGTTTAAGCAACAAATGGTTTGAAGCAATAGACGACAGGAAAATTCAAATCAGCAACACATATAAATGTTACTGAGTCTTCTTCTCCGGCAGTGATGGATGAAGAACAGCCGGCCGGTGCAGCAGCAGCTCGTCGGCGGTGACGGAATATTGACCGGAATTCTCTAAAATCTTCTCTAAGCTTTTGTACTCCATTCTCTTGGCTTCTCTTGGTATTTATAGATAGTAGAAACCCTAGAGAGAGTTCTAAACCTAATAGAACTCTCTAGAACAGCCCACAAATCCCAATCCTAATCGAAACCAAATTCCGGCCATGTTCATGATTTTTCAACTGATTTCACGGGATCTTTTTGTTGTTTCTCGATTGTTCTAGCTTGTGTGGGTTATCTACTAACATTTGGAACAATCTGGAAGAGAACAATCCATAACTCAATTGAAACAGCGTACACAGTTGAAACTCCGACGATCCCGCTGAATTGGATCGACCGAGTCGACTCGCTGGCTCGCTGGGTTGACCCGCCTGGTTGACCCGCTGGGTTGACCCGATCCAGCTCAGCCCGATCCAAGGGTGCCCCAATCCAAAGTGTGGGTGCCTTGATCCATTTTTCCGGGTACCTTAAACACTTTTTGAGCCAATTTTTTCACAAATCTTTATTCTTCTAATGTACCTACAAAAGCAATAAAACACGTAATAGACACAAAATCGAATACTAACTCACTAGAAATTAAGGTGCAAATTAGACACTAAAATGTGTCTATCAAATACCCCCAAACTTACTATTTTGCTAGTCCTCGAGCAAACTACTCTAAAAATAAAGTAAAATAAAATCCTAACTCACTTTCGCAGGAATCGCGACTACATTTAGCATATGCAGCAAGCCGTTAAACCCCTAGGTGTCCCTAGTGGACGAGTTTTGTCTCGTGAGGGTTTACAAGAGGTATACCCACAAAACCTGGATCTAGATTTTAGCAACACGTGAACGATTAAGGATAGACACTAAACAAGCTAGTTAGTTGGCTACTTAGCTATTCGGCTATAGGGACCATTACCCTTTATGGGTCCAATCACTGTACACGAGTGTTAACTCAAGCATACTAAAATTCATATCTAAGACAACAGAGTTCTACTCAAACAGTTATCTATCCACACATCACATGAAAAGACTTAGAAGATGAAAGTAGACTGTAGAAGGTTGCAAGTGTTGACTGAGGCGAACGATGTGTCCCATATCTGTCTGAAGGTCAGTACCGAGATGAAACCTAGTGTGTCGAGATACTCCCCATTTATTTTCAACGATTACTACTAACTAAAATATTTACAAGTTCCCATGGATCCTGCGTTCCACGCTTGCTTAGGCGACGGAGACAGGGAGAACTTGAAAATACTATTTATTTTTATTTTTTCAATTTTTTTTTTTTCTAATTTTTTTTTTTTCTCTTTTTTTTTTTTTTTTCTTTTTTTTTTTTACCTAGTACATGTGTAATCCCATGGATCCTGCGTTCCACGCTTGCTTAGGCGACGGAGACAGGGGGACCACACACATAACTCTAAAACAATAACATATTATTCAAACTGGGGCATGATCTCAACACACTAAATGTCATTCCAGCGCTAATTAACACGTCGATGCTAGGACCCACCAATACTCTCAGAGAAACACGAAATTGCAAATAATAAAACAGAACGTGATATGGTGGTGACAACTATCATGTTATTTCTAACACCTGAACTCTGTCTCCTTTATGAATAGACCATCTAGCTGGGCACACCAATCCTTATAGCGAAATGGCTAAGTTTCCATCTACCTAGAGTGGTTAGTGTCACCCTAAATTGTTCACATGCTTCTAAATTCCAAATCTTAAAAAGCTCAATACCCCCAAACTTAAATTAAACAGTGTCCTCAATGTTTCTAAACACTGCACGAAAAGGAATTAGGGAAAGATGTTACCGTGTCGTATGAGCATAAGTTATTTCTTTAAATCATATAGCAATAATCGGAACAACTGTGGATCATCTGAATCAAATAGTGTTATCCACAATAGAAGAAAACAGCAGCAAGATACGAAGATAAACAATCTGAACACAATTTGATCCCTATTTAGGTAAACCACATCGACCAGAGGATGGGTTTTTGGCAACTTAATTTTTTTCTGAACAGGAGGATCATTGGATCTAGCTTGACGATGATTTTGTACCATGGCAGATTTGCATATGTCAGGTCCCAAGCTAGGGACCTTCCTAAGAGTTAATGGCATAGCACATGAAGAATGACAGTCACCCCCAAACTTAGAGTTTTCAGTGTCTCTAGATAGACTAATAACACTATCATTATCGTTATCAATTCCATAGTCGGCTAGGCATTTCTCTAATGGATCGTCTAATGGGTCGAGCCTACGCTGCATCTCCCTAGACGGTTTGGAATCCTCCTCTGAATGGATCTGGTGCATACAAACTGTTGGGCTAATTCCCTTAATATCTGCTACGGTTTCACGTAAGGCTTTCTTATTGTCCTGAAGCACGGTTACTAGCCTATTCTCTTGGTCACTATCCAACTCTGAAGCTACAATCACAGGTAAGGTCTCTGATGGGCCTAACTCATCAAACTCTAATCCAAAGTGGGCTAGAGATTCTTCTAACGGGTCTTCTATCAAAGTGTTTGGTAATGACTCCTGAACTGGGGTCTCTATCATGTTGACGGTCTCTAAGGTGAGGTCATCAAGCTCAGGTGGTTGATTACTAATGTTGAAGATATTCAGCTCAATAGTCATGTTACCAAAAGACAAGTTCATAACACCGTTACGACAGTTAATGATCGCGTTAGATGTTGCTAAGAACGGGCGACCTAGTATAACTGGTATATGATTCTCTGGATCAGGCACAGGTCTGGTATCAAGCACAACAAAGTCCACTGGATAAATAAATTTATCCACTTCAATCAAAACATCCTCTATGATACCACGAGGAGTTTTCACAGACCTATCAGCTAACTGCAAAGTCATCTGAGTCGGTTTCAACTCGCCTAGTCCTAGCTGAAGGTACACATGGTACGGCAGTAAGTTCACACTGGCTCCTAAATCGAGTAAAGCTCTTTCTACACGGTAGTTTCCTATCGTGCAAGCAATGGTTGGGGAACCTGGGTCTTTGTACTTAAGGGTCGTACTACTCTGTATAATTGAACTTACATGACTAGCTAGAAAAGCTTTTTTATGTACGCTAAGTTTTCGCTTTCGCGTACACATGTCCTTAAGAAACTTGGAGTAAGCAGGAATCTGCCTAATTGCATCTAATAATGGAAGGTTGATAGTGACTTTCTTAAACACTTCCATTATTTCATTAAAATTGGATTCCCTCCTAGTAGGTGCTAACAACCTTAGGTATGGGGCTCTAGGCATGAAATCGGTTCTCTGAGGGTTTGCCTCAGGCTCTTCAGAGGCTTTATCAGTCTCTTCATCTATTGGGTCAGGGTGAACTACAGTTTGTTCACTATTAGGCCTAGTTACCTTGTTATCCACTATCTTACCATTCCTAAGGGTACTAATTGCATTCACATGACTGGATGATTTCTCACCAGTCAACATTCCATTGGATCCTCTAGGATTTGGTTCGGGTTGACTAGGGAACCTACCAAGTTCTCGCTCTCTCAGAGCCACAGCAATGTCACTGACTTGGGTTTGTAAACTAGAGATAGCTTTTTCCAAGGTATGGAATCTCTGCTCATTCTTTTCGTCATTGCTGGGATGAGTTGGACCAGCCGAATTCTTATAACTGAAGCCTGGAGGACCTTTAGCATTACTAAACTGACCTTGATCCTGGCCTTTCGACCAGGAAAGGTTTGGATGGTTTCTCCAGCCAGGGTTATAAGATTCCGAATATGGGTCGAACTTTCTCTGGTTATCAAATCTAGTGTTATTATAAAGAGCAAAAGCCTGCTCTTCGAATTGGTTGGCTTCTGAACTACTAGCTTGATTAAGTTCGACCAGTTCTAGCCTTCTAGATAAGGCTTCTATTTGGGCCTTTGAATCGAAAGATCCTTCTACCCTATTAACATTTCCTCTTCCTAGAAGAATTGTTCTTTTTGGCTCTCTACTACTCTCCCACTGCTGGGTCTTCTCGGCGATATCCCTCAGAAGTTTCATCGCCTCAGCAGGAGTCTTACTGTCGAACCCTCCGGTTGACAAAGACTCGACCAAGGTTATAGATGCATAATCTAAACCATCATAGAGGATTTGAACTAGCCTTAATTCCTCTATTTCGTGGTCTGGGCATTGGGACAATAAGTCATTGAACCTCTCTACATACACATACAGAGACTCTCCCTCTAGCTGGGAAAACGTGCATATTTTCTGCCTAACAGACGAAATTTTGTTCCTAGGAAAGAACTTCTGAATAAATGCTGAAGTAAGTTGGGCAAAGGATTCAATTGACTGAGGAGCCAAGCTATACAGCCACGACTTGGCTTTATCTCTTAGTGAAAAGGGAAATAGTCTAAGTTTAATAGACTCGTCATTCAAGTCTCTAATTCTGATCGTGCTACATATTTCCTCGAATTCCCTAACATGAAAATAGGGATTTTCGTTTTCTTTTCCTAAGAATGATGGGAGCATCTGGATAATCCCTGGTTTCAGTTCGTAGCTCGCTTCAGTAGCGGCTAACTTGATGCAAGATGGACGTGAGGTCCGGGTTGGATTCAACAAATCCTTCAGAGACGTCATTGCTGACACAGTCTCGGGAGTGACTAGTTCACTCTCAGTTGGGTTCTCAAGTCAAGATGAACTACAAGTCTTCCACTGATTAACCTACCTTGAGGGTCTTTATTCCAAGTTCGCCTTAAGGGCGTTCTTGGCATGCAAGAATTAAATCAAACACAATCGTGCCCTGACTCAACAAATCAAACCTAAATCTAGCAAACAACAAGCATGATGGTTCCACTTAGATTGTCTCTAGACCAGCTTCTATTCTTTTAGAAGGCAACTGGTTACAATTTTAGCGAATCTCTCTGAGCGATCCGAGTTAAATCAAGTTGAAGAGAAACAGGAGAAGCTCAATGGAGCTTTGATACCCCTGTCTCTTTGGCAACGCTTCCCTGGGTTACAGGGCGGCTCTAATCAACTTTAATTTAATCTTCCTGCTTTTTGAGTTAAGGTAATAAGGAAACCAATACAGTCCTTCCAACCGATTTTCCTATAAGCTCGTTACCTTATCGGTCTCTTTCTAGTCAATATTTTAAGCTTAGGTTCGTGTAGGTTTCGTTTTCCTAAGGCGGGCAAGAAGGAGACGGTGATGAAATCCGAAACCTTATCTTGTATGGCCAGGCCTTGCCCTTTACTATGCAGAAATTAAGTTCCGTATTCAGTCCTCAACATATATGCATACAAAGGCGTCCAGAAAACCCACTGACAGGAGATTCGTGGGTTGGTCGAAATTTACCTCCCGTACTAGACGGGCGACGAACCGTTGAAGTCGACTCGGGCCACTAATATCCTTTTTAATAGTGTGCGAACCCGAGGGGCCGAGACAATATCGTAATTGTCGTCCGTCCCTGCACACAGTTTGATATTCAAAATTACCCTTCCGTAGGGTTTAAAAATGTCCAAAAGTGTCCAAAAATAAAATAAAAATTACAGAATTAATAAAAACCCTAATACAATTTTCTAAACTAATTAAAACTAATTAAAACTAATTAAAATAAACTAAAAATCTAATTTTAAAAAAAATAAAATCTTCGATCTTCTTTTTCGTTCTTTAAGCTTTTCCCTTTTTTAATTCCAAGCCTTTAGCTTTAATTCCAAAACTTGGGCGTAATCTCTTTTCGATCCAAAATCGAACCTGTAGTAAAAAGGAAAAATACCAAAACAAACGTAAAATAGAACAAAGTAAAAAAAAATAAAAACCTAAAAATAAATCTAAAACCCTAAACCTAAAAACAAGTCCGCGTCGGCGGCGCCAAAAATTTGATGTAATTTTAGAAGTGGTAAATAAAGGTTCGATTCTCGAACTTGTGAAGGTGATGATTTTAGAAAATAATGATTTAAACTAATTCTAGAAAATTCCAGAAGTAAGAAAAAGACTAAATAACCTAAAGATGATTTTTGAATAATTTTAAAAATACCAGGAATCAGGAATCAGGTAATTCTAACAACCTATGTGATTAATCAGATAATTCTTTTTAAATTAATTGAAGCCCAAATAATTGCCAAAATTGGTTTTGTTATGCTAACAAACAGAGTTAAATCACAAGCATAGACTATCAAAATTAATTAACTAAGCATAATCCATCAAGCAAAAGCACAACTGTTGAAAGAAAACCGTTTTTACTATTCAAAACTATGCAATTTTAATGATAAAAGAATTATAAATAATTATTAGAAAATAATTAAATCACATAAAATTGAGAAAATTACCTTATCCATCATCCCAGTAAATAGACTTAGCTCATGGTGAAGAAAACTTGCTCAAAAGTTGATTTCATTGCTCAAAATATTGATTACAAGGTTGAATAACGCTGTAACAGCTGATTTGATACGCTTATAAGCGTTACAGGAGAGGGTTTAGCTGTTACAGAAGAGTTTAAGCAACAAATGGTTTGAAGCAATAGACGACAGGAAAATTCAAATCAGCAACACATATAAATGTTACTGAGTCTTCTTCTCCGGCAGTGATGGATGAAGAACAGCCGGCCGGTGCAGCAGCAGCTCGTCGGCGGTGACGGAATATTGACCGGAATTCTCTAAAATCTTCTCTAAGCTTTTGTACTCCATTCTCTTGGCTTCTCTTGGTATTTATAGATAGTAGAAACCCTAGAGAGAGTTCTAAACCTAATAGAACTCTCTAGAACAGCCCACAAATCCCAATCCTAATCGAAACCAAATTCCGACCATGTTCATGATTTTTCAACTGATTTCACGGGATCTTTTTGCTGTTTCTCGATTGTTCTAGCTTGTGTGGGTTATCTACTAACATTTGGAACAATCTGGAAGAGAACAATCCATAACTCAATTGAAACAGCGTACACAGTTGAAACTCCGGCGATTCCCGCTGAATTGGATCGGCCGAGTCGACTCGCTGGCTCGCTGGGTTGACCCGCCTGGTTGACCCGCTGGGTGGACCCGATCCATCTCAGCCCGATCCAAGGGTGCCCCAATCCAAAGTGTGGGTGCCTTGATCCATTTTTCCGGGTGCCTTGAACACTTTTTGAGCCAATTTTTCCACAAATCTTTATTCTTCTAATGTACCTACAAAAGCAATAAAACACGTAATAGACACAAAATCGAATACTAACTCACTAGAAATTAAGGTGCAAATTAGACACTAAAATGTGTCTATCAGTATAGCATCGGTACGTATTTGTAATTCATGTTGTACAATACTTGGATCTATCCCGGACATATCTTCCATCTTACATGCAAATATATCTACAAAATCACGAAGTAGCTTGATTAAACTTTGCTCCATGTCTTCTTTCATCAATGTTCCAATTCGCACTTGTTTAGGCCATTCTGAAGTTCCAATATTTATAATTTTAGTTTCTTCTACAGAAGTGAAAATTGGTTTTGGATTCCCGATCGAAGTTGGAGTTCCCTTTAATTGCTATGAGGGTCCTTCGAACTGCTGACTTGTTGAATTCTCTTGATTCTTACTGCTTTCTCCTAATTCATTTGTTGCTTTTTGTTCGATGTTTTTTTTTCAAGTATTGATTTATCGCTACTTTCTTTGCTTCGATCTTACGGTCTTTCTTCCTTTCACGCTGCTGTTGTTCCCGTTCTTCATGCATTCTTACCTCTGCCATTATACAAAACTTCGCATCATCTTGATCTCCCTTGATCTCCATTTCTCCTTGCGGTGTTGGAAACCGCAAATATTGATGATAAGTTGAAATTACATCTTTCAGCTGGTGTACCCATCGTCTCCCGATTATTGCATTGTACGGGGATGGAGCATCTACTACGCTGAATCTTGTCAAGATGTTAATTGGTCCAGCAGATACTTGTAAATCAATATTTCCTTCAGGTCTTGAAGCCATTCCATTGAACCCATAAATAACATATCGGGACGGGATTAATTGATCTTTTGTGAGTCCCATTTATCAAAATGTGTCATGAAACAACACATTTAAGGAACTGCCCCCCTCCAAAAGAATTTTTTTAACGTTCCATCCTGACATTAGCAATGTAAGGACCAAAGGATCATTGTGTATCTCAATTTCTTGATTTACTTCCTGTGCTGAAAAAGTTAAAGGGGATGCCATCCAGTCTTCCCAAGCTTCCGTTATCCTTCCTGATACTTTAAAGATTTCATGATCTCGAATCCTCTTGCATAACTTTTTATTGATTGCAGCGTTCATATCTGTATCTCTTTTTTCTGAAAATGATATCATATTGATGGTGTGTTCGTTATATGGGATATGCACTGCTTTGCCTTTGTCGGGTCTTGCTATTGGTTCGGGCCTTTGAATATATTCTTTCAACTCTCCTGCATCTATAATTTTTTGTACTAGCATAATAAAATTCCTGAAATTATCTGTTGTGTGCCCTTTATAACAATGGTACTCACAATAATCTTTCGAACGTTGTGTGAACTCAGGATGATTGCCTTTTGATGGTGGCCACTGAAAATCAGGTTTATTTTTTATGATTTCGAATAATTCAGAATGTGAGATATTGAGTTTTGTAAACACTCTTTCTTGAAATCGCTGAACAAAATTTTTATTATCCCCTTGTCGTGGGCGCTTTGATTCCCTTGGTTCAGATTTATGAGGGATTTCTTTTTTTTGTTCTGGTGATACTTCGATTGAATTTGTCCTTTTCATGTTTCTTTGATTTCGTGAATTACTTCTTGGACCTTGTTCTTGCACATCTTGCAGTCTTGCACATGTTTCTATTATTTCCCTGAGCTGTCCCTCGGTCTTGGGATTGTTACGATGAATTTCAATAAAAAGTCGACATCTCCGATCAGCGATTCCCCATTTATAATGATTGATCGTTGTACTTGAATCTACATCTCCAATTGCTTGACAAATTGTATGCCATCGGGCCGTATATGACCGAATCGTTTCTTCTGGCCACGATGTAAGGGAATATAATCTGTCTACTCCCGAATCAACGGGCTTGTTGTACATGTATGCTTCGAGAAATTTCCTCACTAATTGTGAATAACATTGAATGGAACTTTCTGGCAATCTGTCATACCATAACAAATGCTGAACTTTTCAAACTTGATGGGAAGCATCGGCACATTATTGCTTCGTGTCCGTCCCATCGTGACATCACTCGATTATAATATTTTAAATGTGAGGTCGGGTCCTTCGTACCATCATAACATTCAAATACATGGATACTGTATTATCTTGGCAATGGAACACATGTCAACTGCTGAGCCAGCGGTGTGCGCTTGGCTTCTTTCAGCACCTTTTCTATTCTTCCCCCTTCTTTATTTTTTAATCCTTTTATCTCTTCTTTCATTTGCTCCATTGCTTCAATACATTTTTGCCATTGTGCACGTTGAATTTCTTGATTTTCCCGTTGCCTCCTAGCCCGTGATGATGATCCTACTAATACCATTCTCTGATCTTGATTTTCCTTTTCATTTCTGGGTGCACGCCTTCCAGAAATTGCTTCTTGACTTCGTGACCCTGTTGCAGCCTGTCTTTGCTCACGTTGAATCGCATTTTTCAAAGCTTGATTTTCTCTGGTTATTAATTCAATTTGATTATGACTGGCCCTTTGTTCTCTTCTTATTTCATTCATTTTTTTCATCAGATTTTGAAGATAATTTACATCATTTCTTGAATTCTCATGATGTGACGAATGATTTTAAGATATGGTATTTGGTGTTAATTCATGGATAGGTGAATGATTTCCTATATCACTTTGTTGTTGTCTGGCTCACTCTCTCCTTCCCTTTGTCTGTCATTACTGTCTTGATTTCCAGAGCCTGCTTCTTGAGACATATTTCTTCTGGATTCTTTGTTTCTTGATTATTTCCTTTTTTCCATTGAATTCTAATGATCTTTTAAAAGTTAGCCATATAATTTCTCAACAGATTATTTAATAAAGAAAGTGACATGAACTAGTTTTCTGATCTTCTAAAAATCTATCTATACTTTTAGTAAAATAATTTGTATTATTTACCATGAATCTTTTAAAACGCATATAATAGGAAATCAAACATTTAAAAAGATCCATTCAAACTTAAAAGTTTTTCTTTTCAATGACATACAATTTCTATTTTTCATATCACATAAAGGTTATTATGCAAAAGAAATCACTTGCTGGCTAAAGTTAAATTAAGCCAAAATGTTGCATAAAACTATCAAATTCTTTATACTAAATTTCTTTACTTTTGAAATACATATATAACAGATAAATCCATTTTTCATGAACAGGTGAGATAAATCCTTTAACCCATTCCCTGTTTCTAGCGCCAAATTGTTTATGCCAAAATTTCCATTGACATCAACAACCAATGATTTGATGAAAAACAGTTAATAGAAAGATTTTAACTACATTTTGATTCACATAAACCTCTTTAAAATCAATTAATCATAATGGTTTCAATTAACCATTTATTTACAAATTAGATATATGATCAAATTACAGTTTCAAATTTGTAATCTTTTTAAGTACCCAAGATGAATCATGATCATGGAACTTTTAAATTGTATATTACACAATGAATACATACCTAATGATCTTCTTTCTTCTTCTTTGATTACTCTTCCTTAGCCTATTTTTCTCTTAATCTTCCGACCCTTTTTCTGTTGAATGCTCTCTTCTATTTATAGATTATCTAATGGGTCCCTCTTGTCCCGATACCCTCTTTCGTTCTCCTTATTATCTTTGGATCGGGATGATTATATGGTTGATAGGTCATGCTTTTTGCTTTTTGGTTCGCTGCCTTGTATGATTAACACGTACTCTTCATTCTTTGAGAATCAGCCTTGTCCCGAACATATGTGTCAAGCATGTGGTTAAAGTAAATAAAAGTAATTATTGTCTTTACTTTCCCGCTTCACATTCATTATTACCCTTACTTTCCCGCTCCATATTCATCATTACTCCTACTTTCCCGTTCAATAAGCATTTAATGCCATATGTTTCGATCAGTGTGATATTACTTTCCCGATCTTATGTGTCAAACATGCAGGGATTTACTCAGTCTTTCACATTTGTCCTTTTTCGATCCTTTGATACGGCTTTGATTGTGTGCTTCTCATTCTTCTTAGTACCACTGACTCCTTCGTTAATCGTCTTACACGTGTCGTCCTCCTTTTATTTCCCAACAACAACTATCTTTTTTTTTTCTCCGTCCACCATTAACAATGACCAAACCCAACAACACATCCATTTTTTCTTTTCACTGTCAAAATAGCGCAACACATCTTAGCCCAAGTTTCCTCTTATTTCTATCTTTCTCGAGCTCAAACAACTTGTACAATCAACGACAACACCCATCAGAACCAGACTCACGACAACAACACCTCTTATTCTTTCCTTCTTTTCTCGACTCTTCAATAGCGTCACTACCTCATTCATTCCTTGTCATGATTCAAAACCCATTCTCTCTGGTTCCTTCTCTTCTTTGTATTCTCGTTTTTTCTTTTAAATCAACCCAAACCAGTTTCATTTTCTTCACAGACCACCTTACTTATTCCCTGTTTTTCCGGAGTAAATCTTTCTCTCGGACCCATCAGCCTATACTTGTCGGCAGTTCACCCTTGTTTCTGAATATTCCAGCGTTAACTCCTTGCAAGAATACAGACCCGAATTTGGAACGTGTAATCGAGCTAGTTTTTAGTACCGGGTAGATTAATCTACCCCATATCCTATGTATGGCCCTAGTAATTTGCAGTAACAATAAGCTGGCCTAATTTCCTTTATAAACCTGGCTGCTTTTAGTAATTCTTGGCTTCCTTTAGTAATTCTTATTTTCGATACAAATTGAAACTCGTGTGATTGCTAATTTCGAGTTTATAACAACCAATGTCTCCAAGTAGATTGAGCCTTTATTTCTCTTCTTTCATATTACGTGACTTTAAAATACTTATAAAATAAAAAACAAGTGTAGTATATATAATATATAAAAAAAATAATTAAAACAAATATAGATAATGATAACTATAATTAGGTGTATTTACCATCTATCAACAGAATAAACTTTCAGTGAAAGTAATAATATTGTTTTTTAAATATACACATTATGTTATTCTGATTATATATTATACTTCTTACATGAATTATTATTACAAGTGGAGCGCACGTGCAACGTCAAGTACTGAGTTTTGAGTACGTTTTCACTCCGATTAGACCATACGCTTAACATGATATTATGATATGCAAATTCAATGTGCAACAGCATGTGTCAATTCGTATAGTGTAGTAGTACGTTCTAACTGCCTCCCAGTTGAATCCATGGATTTGATACTATCATAAAGTTAATCTGCTGTCATTTTTTGAAGTTTGATACAGGGGCTACCATATCCTAAAGGGACTCCAATAATAAGACGAAATAGAGACATTTTGAAGTAAAACTCAAAAACCCCTTATCCATAATATTTTCATAATACCCAAACCACCCTTGATTAGTAATTTTAATTACATTAATTAGTTAAGATTAAATTAAGTTAATCATGATTAATTAAACATAATCTTGTATTTAAAAAACTGAATCCATTTTTTTTTTTGAATTTGTGTTTTGTGGGAAGAAAAACTAGATGAAATTTAAGAAAAATTTGTCGTTTTTTTTTTAAACCCTAGATTTTGATTCAATCAACCACAGTAACATTGAGTATACCTCTAGCTTAAACTCTTGATCTTTTTATGGCTCAAATTTGATGAAATCACGATTTGAAAGATGGATTTTTTGTTATTCAGAGAAACTTACGGTTGGGTTTCATGTCGAACCCAACCGTAACACCAAGAACACCCCAGATTTACGGTTGGGTTTTCAACCAGACCCAACCGTAACTATTTTGTTCTTCATATTACGGTTGGGTTCGAATGGAAACCCAATTGTAACTAATTTTTTCTTCATATTACGGTTGGGTTATTAAACAAACCCCAACCGTAACTTCAAATGTAGGATATGAAGATTCAATTAAGATTTACAGTTAGGTTTTCAACCAAACCCAACCGTAACTAATCTTTAAACCCCAATCGTATAATTAGATAAATAGACTTTTAAGATTTTTTTATTTCTATCTTGTAGAGAACTGAAAGACGAAGCTAACCCAAAAAAAATGAGGTCAATCGGACATCATATGGAGGAGTTATGATCAAAACGGTGAAATCTATTTATATCCAGGAATAGTTACGGTTGGGTTTGCCAATAAACTCAACCGCAATTTTGGGGCTCAATGAAGCCCAAAAATATCCAATTTACGGTTGAGTTTATTGGCGAACCGAACCGTAAATATTCCTGGATACATTTCATCGTTTTGATCATAACTCCTTCATACGATGTCCGATTGACCTCATTTTTTTTGGGTTAGCTTCGTCTTTCAATTCTCTACAAGATAGAAATAAAAAATCTTAAAATTTATTTATATAATTTTACGATTGAGGTTTAAAGATTAGTTACGGTTGGGTTTGATTGAAAACCTAACCAAAATCTTAATTGAATCTTCATCTCCTACATTTGAAGTTACGGTTGGGTTTATTTAATAACCCAACCGTAACATGAAGAATAAATTAGTTACGGTTGGGTTTCCATTCGAACCCAACCGTAACATGAAGAACAAACCAGTTACGGTTGGGTTTTTCATTCGAACCCAACCGTAAATTCCCTCTGTAACCCAAAATCCTCATTAGCTTGTTTAGTTTTACCCGGATTGTCATCACTACTACTTTCTACACATTTATTAGTATTCTTCATCACGAAATTAGGAGTTTAATCGGCGATAAAATTTTAATTCGATGAAGAAATTTGATTAAAATGGAGAAGGAGAAGATATGGAGGAGATGGAAAGATCTTAATTAAAGGACAAATTTGTCTTTTTTGTATTGGGTAAAGGGTAAAATAGACATTTGACTTTACCCCTAAGACATCCCTTAACGAGAAATTTGGTCACCTTGCCTCCTAGAGGAGCCCCTCCAGGATATTAGAGCCCCTATATCAGGCTTCCATTTTTTAGTCAATCAACATTTTACATATAGGTACCCAAAACCTATAGTATTATTAGTTCTCATTTCCAAACAGGAAGAACATTTATTTCTTCTTGTCGCTACTTTTAAACCCGATCTCTCTCCCAAGCACCACAAACATGTTAGAACCATATCACTTAAGTAGCAAACAGGCAAAGAGCTAAAATGGCTTATATTTGCATCCTTGCACTCCCATGAAAGCTTCACTTTCAATTTATCATACCTGTCGAAGATTGAGCGAGTAGTTTTAGTTAGAAATATGGTTCCAACCCTCTAAATTCTTACAAATAACATAAATAAAGATACTGAAAATGAGCCAAAGACAATAACCAACAACAGACTACAGAAGCATCCTGTAAAAAAAATTACAAATTTGAACATGAGAAATTAAGGAAAACAACCTAAAAGGAAACCTAGTATTATGGAAGTTTTTCAGTTTCATATAGAAAAAAAGAAAAGAAAAATTAGTATGTTACGTATATCAAATATTAAGTGGTGATTAAACAAAGACTTCATATGTACTTAGTACTGCTATTGAATTGAAAAACATTATTCGTAAATGCATAAGGTGATGAAGCGATGCCCTATATTAAAGTTTTGCTAATTCAGAATTCAATTTATCTCAATAAATACAGTACATTACATAAGCAAGCACGCAATGTCTTCTGAATTGAGCATCAAAATTCGAAAATAATGACATTGTTAAAAACTTATAACTTGATTCAAAAGTGAAGATTTTCTACCTACAGATGTCAAAAACTACTTGTGAAATTGTTTAAATACTTGGTTGAATGAATACTTCATCAAAAATAATAAAACTACCATATTACAAGTTCCAGATAGACCAATCATTATAAAAATTGAAAAAAAATGAGGGGAAAAATGATGGTCACAGTAGAAAAATAACACCTCATGGTGAGAGAAACGCATATATGTTTTCAAGGTATGCCCATATCTCGTGCAGATCATCGCCTGCCATAGCAAGATATAAAGAAGCTTCTTCACTTATCAAAATCAACACAATTACTTATTTGTTGTAACACGTCTTTAATGTTGCATTATAGAGATTGAAAAGTAAAAGTACAATGTAATAAAGGAGAACTGTATGAAATCACTGTAGCACCCTTTATAAAAATGAGGTAACTAACAACAGGTTGCAGAAGATACTGAAAATGACTGATAGACAATAACCAACAACAGGCTACAGAAGCATTATTTAACTATAGAAATGCAAGCAAAATTTGGTTGGGTGTGATTTTCAATTCAAAAGTGTATATACATTCCGTTTCGCAATCCCCAACCTTCACAACATACAAATCACCGCAATCGCTAGATTCATATGTTCATTCTAATCAATCACTGCACTCGCTAGTTTCGCATGTACCTTCTGTTTTCCTTCTTGCTTCACCACTAAGTTTAAAGTCCATAGCTTTCGAACATTCAACACAGTATCTGAGCTCACATATCAATATAACATAAGAACCACCCCGCTCGCTAGTTTCATATTTCTCCAAAAAAAATATTAATTAAAAAACAACCAACCCTGATTATTTAGTGAGCACTGAAAATTTATTTATATGAAGAGTGATAATAGATGTTCCATTTTCCATACGAACACAAATCAAACAAAACCCTAGAATTCGAAATTACAGTATAAAATGATTTTATCAAATTAGGAATTTCGAATCACATACCTAATCGAAGAAGATTAAAATCTATCTAATTTATTATCAATTGGATTGACTTTGAGCCACAATTCACCACCAACGTTAACTTTTTTTTTGGGGGGAAATCGGAATTAGCATCTTCGATTACGAAAATCGATCGAGCTAAATCATTATCTCCATCATGAAACCGAAACTTTCAGTTCTAGGAATTTTCTTAGAAAAAGATTCGACAATTCTGGTTTGAGAGATGGAGAGGGAGAAGAAAAATGACTCGGTAAAGGGAAAAAGAAACTAACCTGGTGATAAATTAGTATAATTACTTGTGTAGTTGAAGCAGTCCAATTCTGCAATTCGATGTTTGTTCTCAATTCAATCTTTGTTGGTTAAAGTTACTCAATTGAAACACTAATTTCAAAAAGATAACCCCTATAGGAAAGCGAATCGAGTTACTAATTGAGTAACTTTGGTGGACATAGATCGAATTGAAGTTGGAGAAGAAAGCTTCAATTGAAGGTTGATGTTTAATATAATGAATATGAACATATGATCATTGTCTTCATCGTTGAAGCAGACTCGTCATCTCGAAGTCCTAATCGATGAAAAATAGAGAAAAAAAATCGATTTCTGCTGAGTTTGGTGCTATATAAATTTACAATTTAAGTCCTTAAAAATATAGTAATATTAAATAAAACCCCTACAATAAGTTTTATATTATATTGAAATATTTTATCATCTCGACGACATGAATTATATCAAATGGTTGAGAGTCGAACGATCCAATGGTTAATATCAATTGTTCACACTGGAAAAAAAATACGGAAATTGGCTAGATTAAACGGTTGGATTTTAAAGTTTAGCAAATCGAGTGATCCAATTTTTATTTAGGATTGAAATCCTTTAAGTTTTTTCAAATTTATCCTTGTTCCACTTAAAATAGGGGGATTATCACATCCCTAAAGATATTTTGGGTAGTTTAAAGAAATATTTTTAACTTCGCCACATGTACATTATTGTTGAGTCAACTAATTAGGAATTTGATGGAATAGTTAACTGTACGAGGTTCGGCTAATTAGTGATTATTGGGTCAACACGTACATTAAAACAAAAGTTGCACTCATTGATCTGTAATCACTAATCAATGATCAAATTCCAAGTATGCATTATTACATGTAGATCTTATTTGGTTGGAAGATTTGGAATACCAAGAATTGGGTAGTTTAATTCTTGGAATTGAATTTTAAAGAATTATATTTAAATCCAAAAAGTTAATGTTTAGTTAAGGTAATTCAGTTACATTTGTTTTTATCCCGGAATCAATTTTATTGTATTATTAGATCAATACAATAAAAACCTGTTATTTTAAAGGGAATTAAATTTTTAAAAATTAAAAAATTAAATTAAACATAGTTGATTTATCTAGTTTGGTTTAGAAAACTGAGTTCATTCTATGAAAATCGGATTACCAAGCCTTCAATTTTTTGAACCTAACATGTTGGTTGGATGGACTTTTGTGTTAACAAAGATGGATTTATTTAGAAAAATAAAAGTCGTTTTTCTATTTAAGATGACGGTTTAAAGTCGTTCAACTGACCTTGACCAATTTTAATTCTATTGCTTGTTATATCGGTGGTGGTGGTCCCGGTGGAGGAGCAACTAGCCCCCGTTGACCTCACCCTAAAAAAATACTCCAACCAACCTAACTACTTCCTAAAAAATTTGTCAGGGAAGAAATTAATAAAAACATGGGAAGTAAATAAAGCGGAAGATTTCAGAATGGGCGGACGCGGTAAACATTTAAGTGTGCGGAACAACGGAACAAGCAACACATCACGCGATTAGCCGCGCTGTGCTATGCTATCGGCCCACTTGCAATATTATTATTTTTACTGATCTAAAATAGCTAGATAGATTTGAAAAAAAAACTAAGGCTACCACAGAGTAGTGGAAGCTTTAAGAGAGTTACAAAGTTCTGCCGACATACTTATCATACTTAATCTATGTTTTTTTAAAGGTAATTTAATAAATTTCAGAGATAATATTAATTTGACAAAATTAATCAAAAATTCCACACAACAGTATCTACGCCATAATATTTCATATCGTATCTTTACACCTGTCAAATGAAAGTTAAAAAAGACATTTTTACATCACTGTTTTTCTTCTAAAGAATTCCATTATTATTTATAAATTTTTTTAAATGTTATAATAGAAATCAGTCAACAATTATTTACAATGATGCTATATTTAAAACATATGAATAAAAAATGCCATGAAAAGCCGTGCTTTTATGTGATAGTGTTGCTATGCTATGTTATCCACCGTGCTATGCACCACCAAAAAGACAGCTACGAAGACTAAACTGTATGCACCTGGTAATAGAAAATGTTACTCCTTCTATTTTTAAAAAAATGTTATTATTAATTTTTTATTTTAACTTAAAAATAAACCAATTTTAAAAAAATAATAATATTTTTTTCCTAAAACAGATGTAGTATAGATGTAGTATTACACAGTGCCTTGGGTGGGAAATATGTAGCCAATCGATCTATAAGCCATCTCATGTAGAAAGAAAAAGATGGGTCTCTTCATTTGGGTGTAGTTCCTAATTTTTTTCTTGATCGACGTAGTTCCTAAATATTAATAACTGCACTGAAAGATAATTATAATGTGTTAGTAACCCATTTTCGCTCACACACTTGAACTGGTTACTTTTGGCGTTCTTTCTTTTACCTTTGAAACCCTAAATGGATATCACCATGGAAAAACCTCTTTTTTTGGGCTAAGATTTCCATCCCACCGTCCCTAGAAATGAATTAATCTTTAGTAGTGTAAATACAGAATCTCCACCGTACACGTGTTAAAACAACAACCTAGGATCACTAGGTTATATTACTTCATGAAATACTGAGTTAATATTTAATAACCCATCTCAAAATCAACGGTTCAAATAAATTCAAATGACTGTTGATTTGATAAAGAAAGATGGCGCAAGAATTAATAAAGATGTGACAAATTACACAGAACTGACATCCTTACTCTACGAAGGACACGTGCTAATCATGCAGATTACAGGATAAAGGAGTCAAAGCATGCCACAAAAGGGGTCAACATTTCCGTAAGCGACGTGTCAAACATGCAATAACCATAAAGAGAGTGACGACCATGAATAAACCATTTACCCGCATCATGTCTACGGGATACTTGCAAAAAAGGATTAGAATCAAGATAAGACAAAATGAAGGACCGCAAAAGGCATGTGATCCACCCAACGTATAATCCAATAAGACAATAAAGACCCGTCCCACTCTGCGGGAATCGATCCACCTAGCCATCTGAATAATGTCAAAATAAGATCGAACAACTGGAATGATAAGATCTGAGTGGGACCCTTAAAAAGCCCTATAAATACAGGATTCAAATACAAAAGAAGGGTCGGAAAACAATAGAGAAGAAATAGAACATTAGACTAGAGAAAAATATTTAGTAATATAAGATTTATGTTTTGCTTTACATATTCATTATCTATCATGTAATTATTTCAATCTTAAATGAAAGATCATTTGATCATCAATTTCAATTTATTTGAACTTGTTATGTGTAGTCAATTCATTTGGTTGTAATACTAGATCAAACTTTTAGTAATCACAATTTAACGTTAGAAACATAGACCTAGTAAAGAATTTATTCTACCTAAATTTAAATCTATATCTATGAAATCATAATCTTCATCAAAATCATCATATTTAATCTTTTAAAAATCTATAAACTTTCCAACTGGAAATCATTTTTTCTTATTCTTACCGTATGTATTCATTCTTCTTTAATGGATACTTTAAAAAAAAATCTTTCATATGAATTTCAAATCATATGATATTTGAACATAATCTCAAAGTTTTGGTAAATTATTCTTGCCAATAATTTCAAAATTTCATTGATCAATTTCTGATTTTTTGAAATTCTCAATATCAAAGTTAAAAAGCTATTTTTTTATTTATAAGAAATAGTTGTTCAAAGATTGAATTCAATTTGATTTTTTAATTATTTATAATACTCAGTTTCTTTTTTAAATCATTGTTTTTCCTAGGTTTGGGGAATCAACTACAACTGATCAAAAATGGATAAGTCAAAAGAAGTGATAGTAAATAATCAGAATTAATTCAACAACTAAACTGGTGAATGAACAATCAAATGAAGAAGCAGAACAAAGTGATACTCAAAATGGGATTGAAGAAATAGCAGCAACAACATACAATACAGTTTTGGAACGACCAGAAATCAATATGCCAACATCTGATGTTGGGGTAAATGCCTTAGAAACCTTGTTAACCAAACCACATGAGATATAATAAATAATGCTGGCCATCAAGAAGTTGTAGCAGAATCACAAGAACCTCAACCACTCTATGGGATGCCAAAAAATAGAAACATAAATGATGATGCTACAATTGTTGTTCCGCTACTAGCAGAAGACCAAGGGATAATGATCAGTTTCAACAATCAAACAGAGCAAAAGAAATGCAAAAACTAAAGGAAAGATTAGCGGGACAAAGTATTCTTGCTAATCAACCGATTGATAACAACAGGATAGCAGAGGCACAACATGTTGAAATACCTCCAGATAGAATCGATCCTTTTACTCAATTATTTGGTGAATTGGATGAAATACGTAAAACCCAAAAGGCTTACGCAGAGATAATTACCTTACTGGCACAAGAAAATTAGGTACTCAGGGATAAAATTAGACACGATAATAAAATGCCAACAACAAAACAACACAGGCAAGAAGTGAATTCAAAAGAACCTGCAGAAAGTGAATTGAGAATTAATAGAGATCAACGAATAATGGTGGTTGGACCGATCGATGATATATATCATCAACCAAGTCAGCATAGGCAACATCAATCTTATGGACAAGAGAAACCATATTATTACGATTTTGAGCCAAAAAGACCAAAAGATACAAAGTGGACCAAATGTTTGGAAGATTTTGAAGCAATCAGAAAAGAAATCAGGTCATTAAAAACAAGCAAGGAGGTGATGTAGTTTTATATAGTGGTAAAAAGAGGTTCGATTCTCGAACTTGTGAAGGTAATGATTTTAGAAAATAATGATTCTAATTAACTCTAGAAAATTTCAGGAGTAAGAAAAAGACTAAATAACCTAAAGATGATTTTTGAATAATTTTAAAAATACCAGGAATCATGAATCAGGTAATTCTAACAACCTATGTGATTAATCAGATAATTCTTTTTAAATTAATTGAAGCCCAAATAATTGACAAAATTGGTTTTGTTATGCTAACAAACAGAGGTAAATCACAAGCATGGACTATCAAGATTAATTAACTAAGCATAATCCATCAAGCAAAAGCACAACTGTTGAAAGAAAACCGTTTTTACTATTTAAAACTATGCAATTCTAATAACAAAAGAATTATAAATAATTATTAGAAAATAATTAAATCACATAAAATTGAGAAAAATACCTTATCCATCATCCCAATAAATAAACTTAGTCCATGGTGAAGAAAACTTGCTCAAAAGATCTTTTCATTGCTCAAAAAGTTGATTACAAGGTGAAATAATAGTGCAACAGCTGAACAGATGCGTTTATAAATGTTGCAAGAGAGGGTTCAGCTGTAACAGAAAGTATTCTAAGCAACAAAGATTTGAAAGAATAGGCAACAGGAGCAGAATGTAACACTGGATATGCAACGTATATAGATGTAACAAGATCGTCTTCTTCGGTGATGGTGGATGAAGAACACGCCGGCCGGGGCAGTAGCAGGTCACCAGCGGCGCCCGGAAGTGGCCGGAATTTCTCTGATTTCTTCTCTAGGTTTTCGTATTGATTTTTCTTGGATTCTCTTCATATATATAGGCTCTACAAACCCTAGGGAGAGTTCTAAACCTAATAGAACTCTTTAAAACACTCTAGAATCTTCCTAAATCCGAATCAAAGAGTGATTCCTTTTTCCGTCCAAATTCACTCCGGGAACCTCTTTTTCCGGCGTAAATCACTCCAACTCGATGTGTTTAATCTTGTATGGACCTCTAGTACATTGTGTATCAATTTGGGAGCAAAATATGCTAAAAATTACGTGAACCAAAGTATCCAGTTGTATGCTGTTTCCGTCCCGATCCCGTGACTGGCAGTTGACTCGGTCAACTCGGGTTGACCGATTTGACTCGGGTTTGACCCGATTTGACCCGATTTGACCGAGTTGACTCGAGGGTACCCCTTATCCACTTCTAGGGTGCCAAATAACACTTGTCCTTGGGAGCCTTTATCACTTTTTGAGCCAATTTTTCCACAAATCTTTATTCTTCAAATGTACCTACAAAATCATAAAAACACGTAATAGACGCAAAATCGAATACTAACTCACTAGAAATTAAGGTGCAAATTAGACACTAAAATGTGTCTATCAGGAGGTGGACACTTAGATGAAGTGTTAAGAGAAGCAAGCACGACCTATTAACACCAAATTTAGCATTTGCAATCATCCCACCAAAATGTACTCTTCCCAATTTTGAGTGTTATGATGGAACTAAAGACCCAACGGCTCACCTGAAATATTATAATCGAAATATAGCCCGCTGGGAACAAGACGATGTGTTATATGAAAATATTTTTCTTTAATCTTAAAAGGATCCGCACTTACGTGGTTTGATAATTTACCTGAAGGAATAATACATTCATATGCACAATTAACTTGTAAATTCTTGGAAACATACATTATAACAAACCTGCCAATGCTGGAATGGACAAACTATTTGCTCTTACTTCATGACCCGAAAAACTATTCAGGAATATACAGATCGATGGCATGTGATCTGTCAAGCAACATGAAACATTAGTCCGGACATCACTATCAGTTGTTACAATGGGGGATATTAAACCACATGAGTCTACTTTTCATAGATATATATGGTACAAACCGAACAACTGAAGGAGAATTGGGAGTAATCATAGAAAAACTTGCAAGACTTCAAGAGATACAAAGACAAAACCCGAAAGTAATCACTCAACATCCAAAAATCACACACAATACTAATTTTGCTGAACCTACACTGAGCTTCAGAAAACGTGTCGCGGGCCAAATTCCTTCTAATGATTCTAAGCGGATCAAAGGAGATGATGAAAGAAGATTCAATAAAAAATTTGAAGATAGGGTCTATGCTAAGTTGAACACTGGATATTCTCGAATTTTAAATTCCATCAAGAATAGACAAGATTTTGAGTGGCCGTGGTCTAAAGGAAAACAACCCCCGCATATAGAAAATTCCAAAGACCACTGTGAATACCAT
Source organism: Papaver californicum (assembly GCA_023531435.1). Classification (NCBI taxonomy): domain Eukaryota; kingdom Viridiplantae; phylum Streptophyta; class Magnoliopsida; order Ranunculales; family Papaveraceae; genus Papaver; species Papaver californicum. The sequence continues at coordinate 299,935 of JAJJMC010006603.1, read as the reverse complement.
TGTTTCTATGGTCATGCTAAAAACAATTTAGGAATTTAAATATGCAAATTCAAAATCTAATTGATGCAGGGGAACTAAAAGAATTTCTTCATTTACCTGATCCACCAAAAGGACCATCTCTTGTAAAGACTGTGAATATTCCGGTTAACATCCAAACTATAAATATAATTTCCCATTTGGAGCATACCCAACAATCTATAAATAACGCAATTAATAGCAGACTACGGAAAAGGATTGATGATCATGAAATCTTCAAAATTGCGGGTAGAGTCGTAAAAACATGAGAAGATTGGATGGTTGTACCGTTAAATTTTTCAGCAGGTGAGGTAGATCAAGATATTGAAACACACAATGACCCATTAGTACTTAATTTACCAATGTCTGGATGGAATGTAAAGAAAGTCCTCATGGATGGGGGAAGTTCACTCAATGTATTATTTTACGATACATTTCAAAGAATGAGATTTAAAGATGATCAACTTATGCCCTTTTGTTACATTATTTATGGGTTCAATGGAATAAATTCAAAACAAAAAGGGAAATTTTTACTTGAAGTTATGGCAGGACCGATAAACATCTTTACCAAATTAAGTGTAGTAGAAGCACCATCCCCAATTAATTTAATTATTGGAATACATTGGGTTCATCGTCTGAAAGGAGTGACTGCAACCTATCATCAGTATTTGTGATTTCCAACATCACAAGGAGAAATGGAAATTAAGGGAGATCAAAATATTGCAAAAGTATGCATTCTCATTGAAACGTAAATGAATGAGGAACACAACCAAATACAACAACAAAGAAAAAATGAACGAAAATCAAAGCCAAGGAATAAGCATTTAACCACCATATGGTTAAAACTGTGGGAAAAAGTTTATCAAACATTACAAATGTCGATTCCAAAGATGATGCATCAAAGACGGGAAAAAGTAACAACATCCTAAATGACAATTAAAGGGAGCTCCTCCACTTTTAGGAGCCCCCAAACCAATTTTTTTAGCAGTTGAGGAGACCAAAAATGCCAACGTAGGAACAGAAGAATCCCTGAAAATGATAAAAATTGAACTTTGATGAAACCCGAGTGGGAACATGATTTATGTACTTTACTAAAAAAGTATGTTGACATTTTTGCTTGGAAGATAAGAGATATTCCAGGTATTGATCTAAATATCATTCGTCATGAATTACGTATACAACCAGGCACGACTCTATTTCAACAATGGGTACGCAAGGTATCCCCAGAATATCATTATCAGTTGAAAAAGAGCTCAAAAAACTTTTGGATGCGAGATTTATTCGGGAAGTAAGATACCCAACCTGGATATCAAACATGGTAATTGTACCAAAGATAAACAAAGGGGTAAGAATTTGTATATACTTCAATAATTTAAACAAAGTATGTCCGAAAGATAGTTACCCGCTCTATAGCATTGATCAATTAGTGGATGCAGTTGAAGGACATGATGCTTTATCTTTTATGGATGGACATTCATGATACAATCAAATTGAGTTAGCTGAAGAAAATCAATAACATACAACATTCTTTACTCCACATGCTTATATTGTTATACTAGAGTACCATTTGGACTAAAAAATGCAGGGGCAACATATCAACGACTTATTGATGCAATTTTTAAACCATGGATATGTCGCACATTGGAAGTATATGTAGATGATATGCTAGTAAAAAGTAAATTTTCGAAAGATCATTTCCAGTATTTAAAAGAAATTTTTGAAGCCTTGCGAAAAATACAAAATGAAGGTCAAACCGGATAAATGCATTTTTGGAGTTACATCAGGAAAGTTCTTGGGATACTTGGTTACTAAAAACAGAATGGAAGTTGATCCGGCCAAAATACGAGCAATTGTTAATATGCCCTCTCCAAGAAATGTCAAAGAAGTACAGAAATGGAATGGTTTCTTAGCTTCACTTAACAGATTCGTTGCCAGATCTTCTGACAAATATAAACCGTTTTTTGATACTTAAAAAAACCCGGAAAATTTGCATGGAATGAAAACTGTGAACATGATTTTTAAAGAATAGATTATCCCGCAACAATACCAATATTGCAAAAACCAGAACCAGAAGAGATGCTATCTCTATATATAGGCGCAACAGAAGACGCCGTAAGCGCAGTATTGGAACGAACACATGAAAAAGTAGAAAAACCAGTGTATTACATTAGCAAAACTCTTAACCCTGCAGAAAGAAATTACACCAAGATTGAACAACTGGTGCATGCATTAGTTTTTGCCACACAAAAACTTTGTACGTATTTCTTAACGTATTATGTTCGAGTACCAAGTAAAGCTCCATTAGAATCTATATTAAAGAATGCAGAAAAATTAGGAAGAATAACAAAATGGAATGCACAATTGAAACAATTCCATATCTTGTTTGAAATACAAACAGCTCAAAAATCACAAGTTCTAGCATATTTTCTTGTGGATTTACCATTAGATGATGGATCTGAAGTTCAAAATATGCCGGAGGCAGAAGAGCATGAAGATGATCCGAAAGATATTTTAGATTCTGTTAATTCCCGTAGATGGGAAATATTTTTTGATGGGGCACGAAATAAAGATGGAGCGGAAATAAGAATTGTGATTACAACCCCTACTGGAGGTCGAATGGTGCATGCATTTCGTTTTAGAATTTGGGGAGCACACAAATAACATAATGGAATATGAGGTCGTAGTTTATTCCCCCAAAATCATCAATGAGTTAGGAATAACAGATGTTCGTCTCACAAGTGATTCACAATTAGTGATTCGACAAGTTGAATTGAAATATCAAGCTTTTGATGAAGATTTGATAGCAGACAAGAATTTAGTTCAACAATTAGCATCTCAAATCCCGAAAATTATTTTTCGAAATTTTCCCAGAGAGAAAAATCGCCATGCTGATGCCCTAGCATATATCTCATCAATGTTGAAAAATCAAAACATATCAACAATTAAAATTGAACGAATATATGAACCCTTAATCAGAATACAATCGGTAGAAAATTTGGAAGAAGATGTGGATGAAGATCTTGAAGATGAGGCTATAAAAGATGATGCAATTCTTCCATGTGGATCAGAAGATGAATCATATCCTAAAGAAGATTGGAAGCTCCCGATATACCAATACCTTCCAAACGGAATATTACCCGTAAATACGAAAGATGCCAAAAAAAATTCAATCCAAGTATGTGAATTATCAATTGCTGAAAGAAATTTTATACCGCAAATCATTTCTTGGACCATTGCTTTGATGTTTAACAAGAAGAGAGGGACAACGCGTTCTCACTGATATTCATTATGGAGACGCATGGAATCATAGTGGAAGGTGCTCGCTTGCACTCAAAACAAGAATACAAGGATATTATTGGCCATACATGAATAAAGATGCAACTCTTCTTGCAATAAGATGCAAAGAATGTCAACGCTTTGCTAAAAGGATCAAAGCTCCCGCAACATAACTTAACTCTGTACTAAGCCCATGGCCCTTTGTACAAGGGGGAGTGGACATAGTTGGACCTTTAGTGGAAGACATACAAAAAAGAAAATACCCGATTGTAGCAACAGATTATTTCACTAAATGGGTTAAAGCAAAAGCTCTAGCTCGGATCAGAGATATTGATGTCTTTAAATTCTTGTTTAAGACATAATTTGTAGATTTGGAATCCCAACGGCTATAGTCTCTGATAATGGAAAACAACTGCAAGGAAAAAATATTGACATGCTTTTCGAAGCATTTAATATTCAAAAGAACAAGTCCACCCCTATTTATCCCCAAAGTAATGGTCAAGATGAAGCAACACACAAAACCATTGCTATCAATTTGAAAAATACCCTAGATGGACACCGTAAAAGATGGTATGAACAACTCCACGATACTTTATGGGATTATTGTACAACAAGAAGAGAAACAACTGGAGAATCACCATTCCTTCTTTCTTATGGAGCAGAAGTAGTTATCCCCACAGAAATCATTTACCCAACTACCAAAACATAAGCTTGGGAAAAGAATTTGACTACATATTTGATGCTTGAAAAATCGGATGATTTAGAAGAAAGACGAGAGAATGCGCTCTAAAAAATGGAAAATTATCAAAGAAGATTGGTCAGAGAATATAACAAGAAAGTGAAGTTGCGTAACTTTGTAGAAGGGCAATATGTGCTACGCCAAATCCTGGAGTACCAAAGAGATAAAAAAGTAAAGAAATTTGCACATACGTGGGGAGGACCTTACATCATTCAAGATATTGGGGGACAAGGATCATATCACCTACGAAATATGAATGAGGAAATATTACGACATCCTTGGAATGCATAGTACCTCAAACCATATTACCCATAAAAAGATGATGAACCATGCAATAACAGCTTCAAAAACAACAATATTGCTTCATAATAGGTAAATCATGACAAATGCAATCTCTCTAGAAAATCCATGTAGATGTCTAAGAGTGTATGACCAAATGGATATTTCGTAAGCAAGAGATGCCTAACATGACATTTTTCTTGTGAAAACAAGTACAATCATTCTCTGTACATGAAGCTTTCACAATTGGGACCGTATAATTAATTTCTCTCTGGCCAAGGTAAAACTAAAAATGTGTGTACCTTCAAAGGCTACTTAAGGTACACATCAACCTTGTGGCCGCATGCTTTACACTCATTACAAAATATTGAATTAAATACACACATTTATATAAGTTAATCATATTACTAATATGTATTCATATCTAAAAAATATTGTAGAAATTTATGTTCAAAAGGAAATATATGAACGCGCCACCAGATGGAGAATTACAATGACTGACATAAGAAGAAACTATTCAGAAGCGGGAGAATCAACATTTGGAGAAGGATGTTTATGAATTTCTTTACGACCATACTCTTTGGTAAATCCATCTACCTTTACTCTATCTAGAGTATTATTTATTGCCTTTGCTACCCCAATACGAGCTTCAATCTTTATCCATGAGATTTTGGCACGTGCAGCTCAAGCTCATGCTTTAACACATTCACTTCGCCCGCAGATTCTCTGGCACGTACATACAATGCCTTAGATTGCGCTTCCCAATATTTTTTCCTCCCCTCCTCAACAACCCGATCATGTGCAACATTGTTAGCCCTAATAGTTTCAAGCTTCAAGTCTCTTTCCTCTTCTTCATCTTTAGTGGATAAAAGTTTAAGTTGATTATCTACTTTGCTAGCTTTGACATTAACGAGCTTTAATTATCCCCCAGCTCACTCATCCCTAGTGACCGTAAGCTGAAGTGTCCCTCAACTTCTTTAACTCTAGAATTTGTAGTTCTGAGATCTCCTTCAACTTTTTCAACTCTTGAACTTGCGTTTCTGAACTTTTCCTTGAAGCCTGTAATATAATATAAAATAAAAGATTAAATAGGAAATTGTATCAAAACACAATTATGCAATATAATAAGATACCGCCTGCGAGGAATTCAGACTCTTCTAGTTCATGAACTATTGCGTCACGTGCATTATCAAGATAATCATATTCATATGAAAGTTTTTGATAGTTGTCAGTAAGACGATGTAGATCTTGACGATATTGATCCAACTCTACCTGTTTTATTGTATCTCCATGTCGCAACAGATCTATTTCAATTGATAACTTTTCTACCCCTTTTTGTAAACAATAGATATCATCATCCCACAGACGTAGACCTTCTAATAATATGGAGACTTCAGATCGAGCTTCCTTTAATGCATTTGCTTTAGCATGAGCATCAAAGACCATATTTCCATATCCTTGATCAGTTCAGCAACATAAGAGGAATACTGCGAATCATGGAACGAACTAGAGGATGAAAATTCCGTAAGAATTTTCTTGCGTTCTGCATAAATCCTGCGGGTCTCATCCTATAACTTCTCTATTTGCACCTCAAGTATCAGCCACACTACTTTTTTTTCCAAGCAAGAACAACATTGGATTCCTCTTTGTTGTGCAAAAAGTACGAATGCAATAAACGATACTTTGTAAATAATTCTTCATGCTTGAACTTCGCATGCTCCAAATCATCAATTAATGTGTTAAATCTCTCTTTGACCCCCAGAATCTCTCCATTAACTTCAATTACACGATTAACCATCCTATGATTTCTATCACGCATCCTATTTATAAGGTCTGAACTTCCCGCTAATCCCATAAAATATTATTTAAATCAAAACAAAATAATTGAGAAAATTCAAAAGGAAGAAAAGATATTAAACCTTGATTTTGAAGATCCAACAACTATTGATGGAGAACTTTATTCTCCCGCTTCAACTCCTCTACACTTTGTTTCACAACAATCCTTTGCGACAGTTGTTCCCGTAATTTAGAATTTTCCACTTCAGACTCATTCAATTTTTTTCTGCACATGTATATATTTTGTCCCCATATTTATGGATCGACCCATAAAGAATTTATACAAAGTATAAACAACTTTTTGACCACGAGCGAGCTGCAATTTTACGTCAATTTCAATTTTAAAAAAATAATAAAAATAAATAAAATAAAATAAAATAAAAATCCTAACCTGCAACATAGTTTATTGAGGAAAAGAATGTGCTTCACCATCCACAAGAGTCATCAGACCCGCAAGCGATGAAGGAGGATTCAAATCAGTAGAAGGATAGGTAGAAGTCCCTTGATTTTCCAACCATGCTTCTTTTAATGATTCATAAGGGACAAATCGCATGCTCTCACGCAGAGATGCTACCGCAACAAAATCAGTTTCTACAGGATGAAAATCATGTGGAACGGACAACAAATTCTTCGACATGAACCAATGAAAAACTTCTTCTTCTATTTCATTAGCAAGACTTTCATATACCAACTTCTGTTTACCACTGCTCTTGTTTAAAATATCTTTACTACCCCTTGCATCCTCATTAGCGGCAGTCATTTCAAGCTCCTTATTAGACACATTCTCTTCCTCGTGAGAAGGATGCAAACCCAAATCTTCTTCAGATAAAGGTGTAAATTGAGGAGGAATATGTGAAAATTGAGAGGCAGTAGAAGTGGCTGCACCAATACACATAACATATTCCAAGGAAATTGCCTGGTTCACGGATTCCTTGATCACACTATCCCTATCCACGGGTTGATTGGATTCACCTTCAGCCTCATTTACGGGCTCATTAGATTGGTCCGAAAGTTCGCGAGTATGTACAGGCTCAGCAGAAGCATCTGGCGGTTCAAGATCATCCCGATTAAATAATTCTTCAATTTTATTTAGAGAGAGACTTGTCTCAAGAATTTCCCCCTCTTCTTGTTCACCAGTAGAAACATGTAGACTAATCTTGGTCTTTTTACGAACCTATTAACAATCAATCAAAATTATAATTCAGTAAATACATTAAGTCCGCATTCAAATTCATAAAGAAAATTAATACCTTTTCACCACCAACAACAACTTTTCTTTTTTGACCCGCATCTTTTTTTTGGATCACTTTCCACTCTTAATTGTACAGAACAGTAAAAGTATTAATATAAAAGATAAAAATTAAATGTAAGGGACAAGTGTTGGAACTGAACGTACCACATCACCTCACTTGAAAGTAAAACCATCAAAATTTAACTTTCAAGGTCAATAAGCATGCGGACCAGAAGTAATTACGAACCACATTGTCTTGCACAAAACCATAAATCAGGAGTTCGATACCATCTGAAGTTATGGTCATCACGAATTTTCTCCTTTAAAGGTTTCTTCGTTTCAGGAATGACTTTCAACTTGGAATTATCAATTTCCCAAAGAAGAAGAAAGCCCTCGCCATGCTTCCGACCCGGACCAACACTCCAGTTTTTATAATTCTTTACGACCATAGCATCAGCATAAGTAATATGAAAATTGGCTACAATATAATATTCACACTCTGCGAGATTGGGAATATAACTTGTCATATTTGTCCCTCCCTTATTACGTTTATGACATTATTCAACATACACCACCAATTCCCATTATATTGAGCAATGGAATGGACCTCACAATGCTGATCCACTATGCTACGACCCGCAAGGACTTCCTATTAAAATGAATCTCCACTTCTGTATAAAGGTAGCTCTAAAGCCGCATTCATACTCTCGTAGCTATTAACAATTTGTTATGACTATACAGGAACTTATTTATAATATCAAACGTCAGTTCGTCACCTTCAGCAGGATCATAGAAGGACACTTTGAAATCAGAAAGATTATGCTCTCTTTTAAATTCTCCAAGATCCACGGACCTGAAACTCAAATTTTCACTAGCCCGCTTATTTCTGGAAGAAGAAGTTTTCTGGACAACAACAACAGTAGTACCAGCAATATTTGTCATAGCTTGCGAAGGATGAACAATATTAAGGGGTTGAGCATCTGAAGAACGAGATTCTCCCCCTACTTTAGGCTTCTCCACAAAATATCGAGACGTTTTCTTCTCTGCGGGACGACCACTTTGATGCGAGACAGAATCAGATACATTACTAACTTTTTCTCCTTATATGATTTCTACCTTCATATAATCAACAACAACAAGAACAGTTAATACTTGATTCAACTTCCAACTTTAGCAATAGACAGGGGAAAGAACAAATGAAGCACATAGAATAAACATGGATCAATCACATCAAAAGTCATAAAATATTCAGTCAACATATCATAAAAGGCTACGAAACCAAAGGATTAAAGCTATAGATTTTTCAAGTTTATCATCATCATTCATCAAGAAGTTCAAGTGACATAGATTAATATTTCACTATTAAACCACAATAAAAAAATCCAAGTAACACAAATCAATATTTTAGGATCATCATAATCATCATAATCATCATTCCAATTCAATTAGTAATATCATCATCATCATTCTTCATACAAATCATGAAATCAAAATTAAAAAAAAAACCAGAGAATGAAGATAGAACTCTTACTTGATAAAAAGCTTGAACTTCGAAGGAAAAAGATACTTCGAAAAAGAAGATTAAGACAGAGCTAACCGAATTCCAAAAGTTTTTGAAAAGAAATGGATACACAAAGCCTTTATGAAGAAGAAGAATAAAAAAACAAAGCGTAAAAATAATAATTGAATCTGGTAAAACTCGATTTTATATGAAGATTTGAAAAGTAATCTTCAAGAGAATAAAGGCAGAATAAATATGAGAGATAAAATCTATTATAGGCGCATGAATTAATAAAAGCATGAAAATTTTTCTTCCATTTCTATCTTAAAAATAATATAGAAGAAAAGGAGCAAATTGTGGATACCAAATCTCCATCGTCCATGTGTTAGAACAACTGCATAGGATCACTAGGTTATATTACTTCATGAAGTACTGAATCAATATTTAATAACCCATCTCAAAATCAACGACTCAAATAAATTCAAATAACCGTTGATTTGATAAAAATAAATGGCGCAAGAATTAACAGAGATGTGACATATTGCACAGAAATAACATCCTTACTGCATGAAGGACACGTGCTAATCATGAAGGTTGCGGGATAAAGGAGTCAAAGCATGAGACAAAAGGAGTCAACATTCCCGTAAGCCACGTGTCAAACATGCAATAACCAGAAAGAGAGTTACGGCCCTGAATAAACCATTTATCCGCATCATGTCTACGGGACATTTGCGAAAAAGGATCAGAATCAAGATAAGACAAAAGAAAATGACCGCAAAAGGAATGCGATCCACCCAACATATAATCCAATAAGACAATAAAGACCTGTCCCACTCTGCGGGAATCAAGCCACCTAGCCATCTGAATAATGTCAAGATAAGATCAAACAACTGGAATGAAAAGATCTCTGTGGGACCCTTAAAAAGCTCTATAAATATTGGATTCAAATACAAAAGAAGAGGTCGGAAAAAAATAGAGAAGAAAGAGAACATTAGATTAGAGAAAAAGAATTCGTAATATAAGATTTATGTTTTCTTTACATATTCATTATCTATCATGTAATTATTTCAATCTTAAATAAAAAATCATTTGATCATCAATTTCAATTTATTTGAACTATTTATGTTTAGTCAATTTATTTGGTTGTGATACTGGATCAAACTTTTAGTAATCACAAGTAGTTGCTAGATATATAGTTTGATCACGTTAATTCTTCATTTGGTTCACTTTGATGGCTTTTGTGAATGGTTTTTTTGCTGCACTTGACTTATGCTGCTGCTAGTCCTCATAATTAAGGTCTCGATGATGGAGTTATATCTGTGAATGGTTATTTTATGAGGATTTGTAGTTGCGAAGGGGTTTTTTCTTTCTTCTGCACCAGCCGCATCTACATCGAATTAATATGTAATACTTTCTCCACACCAACATGTTATCACCATTGTGACTGTGATTGAACAAAATTGGGTTTTCTTTTCTGGAAGTATTTTTACCCGAAGATAGCAATTGAAGTTCTAAACACCTTAGCACCTAATTATTCTATTCCCTCTACAAATTCAGAAATCAAACCAAATCAGTTCAGTCTTCTTGTCTACTGCTAAACATTCGTCTTTCACCCTTAACCCTAACTGAATGTGTTACCTTTAATCAAGATGGTTTCATTGTTCTCAGAAAACAATTTATAAACCAACTTTACATTAACCCTTTTATGGTATTATTTTTTTCATGCATCTGCTACCAAATTATTCTTCACTTCAAACCTGGTACTCTAGTTATTGTGTGGTTTTTTTCTGCAGTTTTTAACCTCAAGGCACTCTTTTGTTTAGTTTTATAACTTTCCTTGAAATCTTGTCCAGATCGTGGACTAGTGAAATTTAGGAGTTAACCAATTCCTCATTGTTATATAATCCTGAACCCTGTAAAGCAGCTTTTGTGGATTTCAATTGAGGCAGCTCATATATGGATTTCATTTATACCATCAGATTATGTTCTTGTTCTAGCTCAACGGCTCTGGAGATATGTTTTTGTTGGTGGATTTCAATTGAACCCTTTGTTTCTCGTTTGTTGCAAAGAATGCCTTGAGTTTTCATTAGAGAATTGTGGAGGATTTGTGTTAGAGGATTTCGATTATACTTCTTTTTGTTTCGTTCTTGAACTGTTTTATGAAAGGACTAGAGTTATGAGGCAAGAGAAACTAGAGTTTTGTTTGGAGAATTATTCATGATACACCTCTGAGAACCATCTTTTATTCATATATGAAATGTCCTTAACCACTGAAGAGTTTGGAATACTCACCTGGCCTCTACCTGAGTAGATTGATGATATGTATGCCAATAATTCTGCTCCTTCGCCATCGTTTGGAACATATTACAGAAGACTGAATTGATATTGATTTTTTTGATAGTATTATCCACATTCCACAACAGCCGCAAGTCTTGGCCTTCCACAGATTGATTTTCGTTACCTTGAAGACGCGTACACTAATGAAGAGTTTCATATCATTGATTGGCCACTACTAGACCTTGATGACAGCGAAGACAATCCCATTTTAAATTAAATGAACATCGGCAGCAACAACAAGACGTTCTACCATTTATCACATGATCAATTGTCAATTACCACGATATAACATTATTATTCGTTTAATGCCGCTTGGCAGACAGTCCTCTCGGGCCGGTGGATTCCCCATCGATTTGTGCCTTATAGTCTTTCAGTTTTTTTTTGATCGATCAAGAGAAAATTTATTAAAGAGAGAAGGTACTTAAGAAGGGTACCTCAACACAATGAATACATCCGAAAACCGAAAAAAGAGAAAATCGAAAGAAAAAACAAAAAGCAACCCTACACAACTAGCTATAAAATTATGGAGGACGAAATAAAGAATCCCATAATGCTATTACCATATTTGCCGTTAGACCTAGCATTCTAGTATTTGCTTCGGCCCAAAAGAACGCTTGAAGTTTAACGTTTCTAATGAGACTTCCCAAGGTTTTCTTTTTGTTTTGGAAAACCCTTGCGTTCCGCTCCTTCCATATACACCACCAAATTGAGACCGGGACGTTTCTCCAAATTCTATTGAGTCTTTCGTCTCCCCAATTAGAGTTCCAAGACTTTACATTTAGAGTGATGCTAGGAGTATAATTCCAATGTCCCCTAAAACCTTCTACAAAGTACTCCCATATTCGTCGTATCCTCCAACAATCATAGAATAAGTGTGCGCTAGTTTCATCGTTTTCATCACAAAAGCAACAAATTCTAGAAACTTCCATTCCCCTTCTTAGAAGATTATCCTTTGTCATTATCCTATCATGAGAGAGTAACCAAAGAAAAAATTGATTTTGCAAGGGTAGTCCCGGCTCCAAACAATCTCTGTAGAGTAATTTGTGTCATCTTGCTCTTCTTCACTCCTATTACCATCCTTGACTGTATAATGGCCATGCACCTTCCCAACCCAAATTCAGCTATCTGCAACACCTTCTTGAATGTGGAGGGATGTGAGAAGATTGGAAATGGTTGACACTTCACGAGAGATGGGAGGAGAGTACATTCTTCGAGACATAAACTTCCATCGTATATTATCGCCTACCACTTCATACATACGAGCCACCACAAACTCCTTGGTCCTTGAGGCTTCATAATCCAAAGAAAACATATCGCATAACCTTCCTTCGCCAAGCCAAGAGTCTTCCAAAAATCTAGTTTCCTTTCCCTCGCCAATTTTGAATCTAATACCTTTTTTGAAGTCGTCAAGCTCTTTGTATATGTTAACCCAGAGACTACCTCCTTTGGAACCCTTTGGTTGGAGAGTTTCCCAACCGGTGGATGTTTCACCGAACTTTTCCACTATGATCTTCCTCCATAACGCGTCTTTCTCTACTCCAAAGCGCCACCACCATTTTTTTAGCAAAGCCGAGTTCATTTGCTTGGTTCTTCTTATACCAAGACCACCTTTTTTCTTTGTTTTTGCAACCAAATTCCAACCAACATTGTGAATTCTTTTATTAATTTCATCATCATCCCACAAAAAATTCCTCACTACTTTATCTAGCTTCTTAGTAATGGAGCAAGGAGCAAGAAAGAGAGGAGGTAGTAAATAGGTAAACTCGCTAGGACACTCTTAATGAGAGTTAACTTACCTCCTCTTGCTATTGTTTTTCTGTTCCAAGAAGTAATTCTTTTCGCAAAAGCTTCGAGAATTTTTTCCCACTTTTGGGAGCCTCCTACCTTGTCCCCCAAAGGAAGACCAAGGTAGATACTAGGGAAGTTTGCATATTTGCACCCCAACATGTTTGCGTAATTTTCGGCTCCCTCTTCGACCGCAATACCATACAGACTACTCTTGGAGAAATTAATCTTCAATCCCGAAGTTAGTTCAAAGAAAATGAGAAGGTAACGAAGGGCATCGACTGGTTCATCCTTAGCATCTAGAAATATAATAGTATCATCGGCAAATTGCAAATGATTTTTTTTTTCCCCCTCCTTGACCGAGAACCCCGATATTTGATCAAGTTCTTGTTCTTTGCTCAACATGTAACTCAAAACTTCGCCGACAATTGTAAAGAAAAAGGGAGATAGTGGATCTCCTTGTCGAAGCCCCTTTCGCTACCAAAATAACCGTAGGGCGAACCGTTAACAATAACCTAGAACTTTGAGAAAGTTAAGCAATTTCTAATCCAAGCTCTCCAAACACCTCCAAACCCCATTTTGAAAAGGACTTCATTTAAAAAATTCCAATTTACATTATCGAAATCCTTCTCAAAATCAAGCTTGCAAACCAACCCCGGAATATTTTGTCTAAGTCTAGAATCAACGCATTTGTTTGCTATTAAAACTCCATCAAGAATTTTCCTTCCCTTAATAAAACTTGATTGAGAAGGAGATATTAGAGAAGGAAAGGAATACCTTTAGGCGCTCCTCCAAGACTTTTGAGACAATTTTGTACACACTCCCAATGAGGCTAATTGGTCGGAAGTCTTTTACTTCTTCTATATCCGGCTTCTTAGGAATGATGGCAATAAAATTATTTTTCAAAGACGAATGAAGAACATTGTGGCTATGAAATTCCTTAAAAATCTTCATCAAATCATCTTTGAGGAAATCCCAACAAACCATGAAAAACTTCATGGGGTAACCATCCGGTCCCGGTGCGCGATCAATTCCCAATCCTTTAATGGCATTCTTCACTTCCTATTCACTAAAAGTTCTCTCCAACCAAGTACAAGCATTCTCATCAATACGCTTTAGGCACATATTTTTGATCCTCGGGCGATTGTTTGAGATTTCCTTGAAAGCGGATTCAAAATGATTTATGATTCCCAATTTAATTTCTTTTTTATTTCCGGTCCAACGCCCATTGATTTTAAGGTTGTTGATGTTGTTACGAGCTCTATGTCCCTGTACCATACGATGAAAGTGTTTGGTATTTCGATCTCCGTCTCTAAGGTATCTAATTCTAGATTTTTGTCTCAACAAAATACTTTGCCGACGATGAGCCAAATCAAAATTCACTTTTGCCATCACAAGCATGTCTTCTTCTTCTACGGAAAGTCCCCTAACATCATCAAGATCCTCTAATTCTTTTAACTTGGTGAGCGCCGTGTCTAGAGCCCTATCGATACACCCAAAAACTTATTTATTCCATACTTTCAACTTCTCCTTAAGAGCGTTTAGCTTATTACCAAAGCATTCGCCGGCCGAACCTAAAAAAGAAAAGGATTCCCACCAATTTTTCATTAGGGGAATAATGTTAGTGCCCTCAAGCCATGCTAATTGGAACCGAAAGGGGCGAGCGCCCCAATTCGAGACCAACGTGCATAACTCGATAGGATAGTGGTCCGAAAAAGGTCTTGCGAGTCTCTTGCAAGCAAGATTTAGGAAAATATCCTCCCATTCCGAAGTGAAGAGAAAACGATCTAACTTGCTCCTCTTATTAGGCGGTCTACCCCAAGTGTACTTTGCTCCGGAGAGAGGTAATTCCACAAGATCAAGATCGATACAAAGGTCGTTGAAAAGTCTCATTGAGGTTGAGAATCTACTACAACCTCTTCCCTCCTCCATAAATCTAATCTCGTTGAAATCACCACCGAAACAAAGAGGTAATCCATCCCAATAACCAAGTAAAGTAGCTAGCTCCATACGAAAACTTTTCTTTTCTCTCGCATTGCAAGGTCCGTAAACCCCGATTAGAACCCAACAAAAATAATCTTCCAAGTTACGACATTGTATACTTAAGGAAAAAGAACCTTCAAGAGAATTTTCCACTTCGATTGAATCCGAATTCCAAATCAACAAGATTCCTCCTGATCGTCCAAGAAAAGGAAGGGCCACCCATTTACACGGATTTGAACCCTAACATTGCCGCACAATAACATCGTTACAAACACTAAGCTTAGTCTCTTGAATCATAAGAGTTGAAGGCTTCCATCTTTTCACAAGCTTTTTTAATTTGGAGCGCTTATCCGGGTCTCCAAGCCCGTTAACATTACAAGAAATGATCTTAAACATCATAACTAAAAAGAAATATCCCAAGAACAAGAAAGAAAACCCAACACCACAAGCGCTATCTCCCGTGTCCAAATCATCTTTAAAAGCATGCGCATGAGATAAAATGGAATTTGACACAAAATTAATTTCTTTATTAGAGAATTCAATCCCCGAATATTTACCGGCTTGTTTGAGTTTATCGAAGAGGAGCTTGAATTTCTCGTGAATTCCAATTGCCATCTCCAAGTTGTCATCCACTATGTGATGAAATCTTTCGTTTCCATCACTTGTTTGCGGCACCGCCATCATGCTACCACGAGTGGATTCCTTGTGCTCCTCATTAGATGAACTCCGATCATAATTACCTTACTCGGAGTTGGAATCTCTCTCCATAGTTCTCTTGACTCTTTTGCTTGAAACCTCATCATTTAAAGAATTGGACAAACCAAGGCTAGGATGGGCTTTCTTGGAGAATTTAGTCTTTAGCTTTTTCTTTAAAATTCTCAAAGAAGAGTTACCTATTGAGTTTGAATTAGAAACGTGACTACCAATAGACTGACCTGCTGGAACTTGGTTTAGAACACGCATCAGGAGTAATTGAGATGAGCCAGCAGCCAGGCCTGACAGGGCAGTAGCAGCCAGGCCTGATGAAGCATTAGCAGCGACCGGGCTTGAATGATTGGCAGCAGCAGCTTCAGCCAGGCCTGACGGAACAGCATACTCCAAGCCCATTAGAGAAGACATAGCAACTGTTACATTCTTGCCCGCCGAGTAAAGCCGATGTCCACCAGCATAATCCACATTTTCTTCTCGCACGTGACACGCTTCTTGAGCTGGTTCCGGATTTGAATTTGAAATAGAACTATTCCGTACCAGAACAGGAGAAGTAGATCCAGGTGTCGAGATGTGATTGGGCTCTCCTGCTCCCACCACTGGCTCACTGCCAAGATGTCCCTTACTCTGACCAAAGTGCATCCTTTCTGACATCCCCACTCCCTCTCTGCCATCTAGTCATGTCGGTTGTCCAATTAGAGACAACCCTACTTCTCCCAATCCCACAATGCCACGCCTTCCTTCTTCTTCCCCTTCTCCGTTTATCTCTTTCCGGCGCCATAGTCTACAGGATTTTTGAATCTGCCGATTCCTTTCAATGAAGATTGGATGAAACATAGGATTTGGGGTTTCCAGGGCTTCTCCGATTGTTCTAATTTGGCTCCAGATTTTGTTGTTCTTCAAATCAATCTCTTGACACCAGATTTCATTGCTAACAGGTCCTTGTACCTTCGATTTTAATTCTGACAGATCAGATGCCATTGAAGTCTCCGGGATCACTTCTGCCAGACCCCCAAACATGTCACCAATGGCTTTAAATAAAGTATAGTCCCAAAAATCAAAAGGTACTCCCTTAATTCCCATCCACATCTGTTTAGATTCCCGTGGAGTTGGATTGAGGATTTTATTAACTCCTGCATACCAGGGATAAATGTTGATGGTGAGTTCTCCAACCTTCCAGCTTTTAATTCTCCTGATCCTAGAGAATTCATCAAAGGTTTTAATGGTAAAGACTTCTCTATTAGAGTCAATCGGTTGCAGATCAAAATCAAAAGTCCAGTCAAATTTCTCCACCATCCAAGCTCCCACATCTATCCAGGTAAAGTCCTTTGAGGCTAGTTCGACAATCATGGTTCTCTGCCACAAAGAGGATAGTTCCTGTATGAGAGATTTTGAGTTCAATCCATGAGTTTTTTGAGACTTAGCCTGTTGACAGTTATCTTTCTGGCTATCAAAGTTCTGATTCTTTCTCCTGATTGAGTTTAAATCCATTATTTCAGCTAGGAACTTGCTTGTTCTCCACCACCCTTCCCCCTTGTTACCAGCTGGAAAAAATAACATAGAAGGAGACTCTCTGTTGTGAGAGACTTGCAGACAGATGTATTCCCCAAATATATTCTCACTCCGTGTAGCAGTCATCCATTCTTCATGTTCTTTGAATTTCCGGGTACGAAGCTTACCACCATAGCCCTCTGCCTCCTCCTTCAACAGTCGCTGAAGCCAGACACCCCCCTTGTAGCTAATCCAGCAGAATCTTCTTCTTCTCCCTGACCAAATAGCTAGGTGTATAATATCTCTTGAGACTTTCTTCCCCATTGATCCTCATATTTTCTTTCTTTCAACAGTTACAGAGCTTCCTTCTCCTAACTGAGCTTTTCTTTCTCTGTTACTGAATCCTCCACCCAAAATGTGAACAGGCTCGTTGATCCTCAATCGTCTTATTATTGATGAAATGAACCCCTCCTAATCCAGTACTCTTCTATAGTTAACCATAATTCGATGTATAAACCAGAGACTATAAGATTCCTCACTCCTTTTGCTCTCTCTTGAAACCTGTTGTCTATCAACTACTACTTCTATCTGTTACTTCTCTCTTAGTCTTTCAGTTAATCTTTTATTTTTATATGAGTGTGTAATCTTTAATTACTAGCTGACTAAGTGAAGTACTTATAGTCTCAACATCTTTAGCCAGTTAAATTTAGCTGTAATTGTTGAGTTATTTTGTTTTGCAAATACCGTTTCTGATACTCTCCAGACTGTATTACCTTGTAGTCGGTTTTGTAATAGTAGTAAAGTATGTATACCACTTTGAAGTTAAGTTTGTCGAATCTGGTTTGTGTATATTTCATTTTTGTATTAGTTTGTACACTCATTTTCTGACATATATAGTTTCTAAAGCCAAGCACCATGGTGAGTTATGTGGCTTGGCTATAGCTATAATCTAGCCAAAGATAAGTACTATGGGGTATAGTTTGGCTATAATCTGGCCCGAAGTTTTAGCTTGGTTAGAAGTGGGATCACATCTGATCTCAATTATAGCCAAGCCATAGAGGCAAACACCAGGTATCCGTCAGAAAAATGCACTTTAAGGGTATCCAGTATCCATCTCAGAGGTGGGACGGATTCTTGGTATCCGTTGATAGACACAATTTTGTGTCTTATTTAATCTCATATTTATATTGTTATTACTCATTTTTTGTATTAATAATGTTATTATTTCTTATGTTTTTAGGTATTTTTTAAAGAATAAATAATTGTGGAAAAGTTAGTTTAAAAATAGTGTTAAAGGCACTAGAAGAATTAAAAAAGGAACCCACCTCCTATTGTTAAGGGCACCCTTGAGATTGATAAAGGCACCCACTTCTCAAATTAAAAAAAAAAACTTTAGCATGAAATTTTCAAACTCTCTTGTGCGTGAATATGTGAAATCTATTTTGGGTTAAAAGATAAGAATATCTTCTTGGCTTATTAAGAGTAACTTGTACATGATTTAAACACGTCAAGCAAAGGTTTCATGAATATTTGTTTGACTAAAAACAGTTGGAAGCTAAAATAAGAAGGAAAGAAATATTTCTCGATTCTATGTTGTAAAGATGAAATTATCTCCTTTATGATTCTCCATTAACAAGAATATATTCTCGAATTGGGGTAAGGAAACATATAAAAACATAATCAAATCAAAATTCGGTCTCGGACAGAATGAAATCAGGGAGAATATTTTATCTTGGGGAACATGGATTTTCTTTCATATTTCTCTTGATTTTGCTTCCATGCTATCCCAATATTGTTCGAACACAAAGTAGAATAAAATCAGGATCGAGATTTTGTCTTAAAATAAGATCGAGAAGAACAATCAAAGAGAAGATTTTTTCCGAGAATATACTTCATTAATGAGGATTATTGCCAAAGATTTGGAATCTGGGATTGGTGTAGTATAAATAGACAACGAAAGAAAGCATTGGAGGGAGGCTGGATAAAGTCAGAAAGCATAGAAAAAATCCAGAGAAAAGTTACATAAATTAGGGTTCTTGGCCGGAAAAAGAAGAAGAAGAACAGAACACGCCTCTGAACTGTCGCTGAAATCGCTGTCATTTCTTTTATATTCAATAGTTTCAGCGATATTTTCTGCTACAGTCCTTGCAACAGTTTAACACTTTTACGACGCAAAGAAACCATGCTTATTCAGCTGCGCCTGGTGTTAGTCGTAGATTTAATAAAGGTTTTAATCTTTTTGCGACGCTAATGGTAAGTTCTTCTTTGTAATTTCTTATATAATTTTGAATAAAATGGTTTCTTCTTCGATTCTTTTCTCCATGAGTAGATAAATTCCTCTCCTAGGATTAGAGAGGGAGTCCAACTATGTTTGCTAGCATGATGTGAATATTTTTCTCTAATAATTCTCTAGGTCCTATTTTCTTGTGTAATTACGATAATAATTTCTTCATGTGTCCTAATGCTTTATTAATTGTGTTATATTTTCTTTTCAAAGATAAGCATATTATAGTGGAGAAAATTATTAATTCTTTGAGAAAAACAATTGAATTAAAACGATTTATTTTCCAAGACGTAATTATTGTGTCCAAAATTGTCTTGTGTATTTTTTGAGAATTTTTATAGAAAATTGTTACAATCATCTAGTAAACATAGTTGTGATGAAGTCTTGAGTCCTAGGTTTTCTCTCAGTTGTATATCTTTATTAGTATTATTAGCATTTATTTTTAGAATTAAATCTTCAAAATCAATTTGTCATTAGCACATAAGTTAGTTATAAACTAGAAATTACAATTTTGAAATCCCTGTGGAACGAACCGTACTTGCATACTGTCTCATCGACAGCCATACTCTTGTGACATAACTTAAAAAAGATCACATCAAGTTTTTAGCGCCCCTGCTGGGGATTTAGAAGTTGTGATCTTGAATATTTTTTTTAATTTAGTGCTAAGTAATTAAGATTTTATTTTTATATTTATTTTCTTATCTAGATTTTACTTTGGTATTTTTCTAGCTTTGGTGTGCAGGTGATTGTTTACATTAATTGTGGAAATTTCCTACCAAAAAATGTAAGTAATAAAAGCCAAAAAAAAATTTCCATTAATTCTTAGATTTTTCATTATTTATTTTTAGAAACGATTTGTATATATTTATTTTAGATTTTTATTTTATTTTATATATAAAAGAAAACACTATGCACATGCCAATTTCAATCGTCAGACTACCGAGTTTAGGAAAACCCGTGGATAAGTAAGTTGAACCCGTGCCTTGGGCCTGATGGGAGTTACCAGCTGAAAGTCCACAAGCCTTCTTCTCATACCTTTGACCAGTCTTTAAATGTAGGTATATTTTGCTAGGTAACCTGAGCTTACCTATTTAGTCAACCTGCATTTGCATTTGCACATGCACCAAATAAAATAAAATAAAATAAATAAATAAATGTGAAGCTGGTATTATGAGGACCAATACAATGATTATCGACCCGAATTTCAGAAAGGACATTACCCGTGCTATGACCATAGTGTGGATAGTACTTGGGACCACTACCAACCCTCTAGAGGTTATGGTTCATACCATAGTGATCCCAATTACTATTCGCACGCTCACTAGTCGTACGAACGGGTAAAGGAGCAATATTATACTGAGCAAAATGTTTGTTCTCCGTCTTTGGAAGATTTAATTAAACAGTTGATACCCAACACTTCTTATGATGCTAGTATTTCTTTAGAAGATTCACAAAAGCAGTTGACTGAAAATTCACGTAGGAGTGACATAGTATGGGAACAAATTCATGAGACCTTTAGAGAAATGGAAGAAGAACGGTCAGCTCATAATATTGCTTGAAATGAACTTAATTGTCAAAATAGTATTTCCAATTGCACTCTTGATAATAGTGATGAATATTTACCTAATTTAGAGGACGAGGTTAGAATAGAAGACACTACTTATTTAGATAAAGGTTCGATCATCTTCATATTATTATGATGATAAGGATATTGTTGATGAGGAAATTGAAATCCGTAGTCATAATGATCAGGAAATTTTTACACCATTTGAGCTTCATGATAATAATGATGTCTCTAGTTTCCATCTTAATAATATTAATTATTATTTACCTATTTAAGAGCAAAGGAATTTAACTAGAGATACCATTGTTATAGACGGTGAAATACTTCCTTGTTACTATGAGGACGATGATGGTTTAGAGGAATGAGTTTATCCTGAGACTAATGTGTTAGAGTCCAACGATTCAAAGACAATAATCTCAAACGAAGATAATAGATTTGTATAAAATTTAAATATGAGTGAAGGTACCCACCTGATGATTATAACCTAGATAAAATAATTGACCATTTTCCTAAATCTTATAATTTAGAAATTAAGGAAATTGTGACTAGTTCATCCAAGGATACCGACTATCCTAGGTTTTTGGGTGAATATCATTTCCCCCTTGGTAATCCTTTGACTTTTATAAAGGTCCCTCACTTGGGACTTGACATATGTGCCGTTACCATTTTAAGAGATTATCTTCAAGAATTATTTTTTGAGCCTAATTTTGTCCAAAAGGAAATTCATTTTTTAGAAACCCATCCTCTGGTTGATACGGTTTACCCGCTCCATGATACCATGATTGATTTTGTTGTCCCACCAATATTTTATTTACCAAATATGGAAATGTTTCAACTTCAAATGTGTCAATTTTTTATTTTTGAAATTAAATCTGAATATTTTAGGAAATTAGAATCGACACATTTTTCTAAGAATAATCACCAATTTCGTATATTCCATTGTGGTCAACTTTGTGAGTCAAATTCGATTAACTTTAAGGATCCATAATTATTTCGATTATTGTTATATGATTCGTAAATTGTGACTAATCCTTTGTTGGTCTGGCTGAAGACTTTAAACTTAGCGCTTTATGAGAGCCAACCCATATGCTTTTGGTACACAATACTGGTAATATCTTTCCCTATGTTTTTTACTTTGCTCGGTAATTCTCTTTGTTCATGCTTTTATTCATTATCTTTAGAACATCGAGTACTATGTTCAATTTAAGTTTGGGGATAAGGGAGAAAAATTTAAAAATTTTAGTTGTACCAAAAACTCCAAAATTTAGAAACTTGTGAACAATTCAGGATGACACTAACCATTCTAAGTAGATGGAAACAAATTTCTTGGGTATAAAAGTTGAGGGAATAGCTAAATTGTCTATTCATAAAAGGACAAAGCTCAGGTGTTAGGAATAACATGATAGTCGTCACCATGTTACGTTTTATCTTATTTTGTAATTTTATGTGTTTCTCTAAGTGATTTGGTGGGGCACCAACATCGCCTTGTAATCAATATTGGGATGAAACATAGTGATGGAGATCAATCCCCATTATTGTATTTTATTTAGACCAAAAAAATAAGATCAATAAATTAAAAAAATAATTTAAAATAAAAATTATTGTTTTATCTTCAATAAATCGAACGCTGGGCCCCTTGTATATACCATCTGAGTCGATATTAGCATAAGGATTGAGATCAGTGGGAGCGTATCTCAATCCATTAGGATTCATCCTGATACTGACCTTCAGACAGATATGGGAAACCTCATTCACCTTAGTCGACATGTGCAAACTTCATCATCTCCATATTTATCTTCTTAACCTATTCATGTGATTGTGGTTTGTTAGATTCCGAGTATCGTGGTCCATTATACGACTATCTGAGTAGTGCTTTGTTTTCTTATGTATGGATTTTAGTATGCTTGAGTAAGAACTCGTGTACAACAATTGGACTCAAAACGGGGTAATTCCCCCCATAGCCAAGGAATTATGTAGCCAACTAAATAGCATGTTTAGTTTCTACCCTCAATCGTTCATAAGTAGCTAGAGTTTGGAGTAAAGGTTTTGTGGGTATATCTCTTGTAAACCCTCACGAGAAAAACCTCGTCTGATAGGGACACCTATGGGTTTAAAGGTTTGTTCCACACGCTAAGTGCAATCGCGATACCTGCGATAATGAGTTAGGACTTTTAATTATCTAGATTAGATTTGCTTGAGGACTAACAAATAATAAGTTTGGGGGTATTTAATAGACACAATTTTGTGTCTTGTTTAATCTCATATTTATATTGCTATTACTCATTTTTTGTATTAATAATGTTATTATTTCTTATGTTTTTAGGTATTTTTGAAGAATAAATAATTGTGGAAAAGTTAACTTAAAAAAAAGTGTTAAAGGTACCAGAAGAATTGATGAAGGCACCCACCTCATATTGTTAAGGGAACCCTTGAGATTGATAAAGGCACCCACTTCTCAAATTCAAAAAAACAAGCTTTGGAAGGGAAATTTTCAAACTTTCTTCTGCATGAATATGTTAAATCTATTTTGGGTTAAAAGACAAGAATATCTTCTTGGCTTATTAAGAGTAAATTATACACGATTTAAACACGTCAAGCAAAGATCTCGTGAATATTTGTTTTGCTAAAAACAGTTGGAAGCTAAAATAAGAAGGAAATAAATGTTTCTCAATCTATGTAATAAAGGATGAAACTATCTCCTTTATGATTCTCCGTTAACAAAAATATATTGTCGAGTTGCGCTAAGGAAACATATCAAAACATAAACATATCAAAAATCGGTCTCAGACAGAATGAAATCAGGGAGAATGATTTATCTTGGGAAACATGGATTTTCTTTCATATTTCTCATGATTTTGCTTCCATGCTATCCAAATATTGTTCGAACATAAAGTAGATTAAAATCAAGATCGAGATTTTGTCTTAAAATAAGATCGAGAAGAATAATCAAAGAAAGAAGATTTTTCCGAGAATATACTTCATTAATGAGGATTATTTCCAAAGATTTGGAAGCTGAGATTAGTGTAGTATAAATAGACAACGAAAGAAAGCATTGGAGGGAGGCTGACTGGAAGTCAGAAAGCATAAAAAAAATCCAGAGAAAAATCACATAAATTAGGGTTGTTGGCAGGAAAAAGAAGAAGAACAGAACACGCCTCTGAGCTGTCGCTGAAATTGTTATCTTTTCTTTTTTATTCAATAGTTTCAGCGACAGTTTCTGCTACAGTCCTTGCAACAGTTTAACACTTTTATGACGTGAAGAAACTGTGCTTATTCAGCTGCGCCTGATGTTAGTGTAGATTCAATAAAAGATTTTAATCTTTTTACGACGTTAATGGTTAGTTCTTCTTTGTAATTTCTTATATAATTTTGAATAAAATGGTTTCTTCTTCCATTCTTTTCGTCATGAGTAGCTAGATTCCTCCCCTAGGATTAGAGAGCGAGTCCAACTATGTTTGCTAGCATGATGTGAATATTTTTCTCTAATAATTCTCTAGGTCCTATTTTCTTGTGTAATTACAAGAATAATTTCTTCATGTGTCCTAATGCTTTATTAATTTTGTTATATTTTCTTTTCAAAGATAAGCATATTATAGTGGAGAAAATTATTAATTCTTTGAGAAAAACAATTGAATTAAAATGATTTATTTTCCAAGACGTAACTATTGTGTCCAAAATTATTTTGTGTATTATTTTGAGAATTTTTTATAAAATTGTTACAATCATCTAGTAAACATAGTTGTGATGAAGTCTTGAGTCCTTGGTTTTATCTCAGTTATATATTTTTATTAGTATTTTTAGCATTTTTATTTTATAATTAAATATTCAAAATCAATTTTTCATTAGCATATAAGTTAATTAAAAACTAGAAATTACAATTCTGAAATCCCTGTGGAATGAACCGTGCTTGCATACTGTCTCATCGACAGCCGTGCTCTTGTAGCATAACTAAAAAAAATCACATCATCCGTCAGAATTCTGACGGATCCTGGAAATCCGTCTCGTGAATTATATTTGTTTGAACATTTTTTCCTTACAGCTCTCTCATACCCGACCTTGGCCATCCATCACCATTAACGGCTCTATGTTCTCCACCCTCGGATCCTAACGATTATTTTTCAATTTTTTTTTGAAAATTTCTCTATATATAGCAACATCTCTTTCTTTTCAAATCACACCAAATCGATTTCTTTTAACTTGATTTCCTACTCAAATCCCCTCTAATATTTTTTCTTATAAGTTTATTTCTATTCCGTTTTCTTTTCTATCTCCTTTGTAGACAAAAATATCGTCTGGTAAATTTCTGAGAAAGAAATACTCTCCTGTAGAAGACATGTATCTTGTTACCGCTTATTCTAATCTAAAGAAAGAAGGAATTTATAATTCTGACGCGGGTTTGTTTTGGGATAAAGTATTTGAAATTTTTGTAGCAGCTTCAGGTGGAAATCCAAACAAGCGTACTAGTTCTGGAATTCGAAGTAGATTTAACACTATCAAGGTTGAAGTGGATAATTTTTTTGTATGTCTTGTTAATGTTAACACAAATCATTCGGACTTCGATGATATTAACCGGGTAAATTATCTAAACTAGTTTCGCATCTACTGTTTGAATTAGTTTTTGTGTGTATGTTTTTTTCTTAGTAACTTATGCATCATTTACATTAATGCAGGGTGTAATGGCTAGAACGAAATACTACACTGAAACCACCTAAACTTGCAGTCGTGATCTAGAATACCTGATGCTGAAAAACATTCAAAATGTAACAGAGGATCAAAGTCAAGAAAAAAATATGGAAGATGATACCCATATTCATAACTTGGCTTTGCAAAATCCTTTTTCAAGTCAATCCCCTAATATTATTCAAGTCAATCACCTAATACCTCTAATATTTATTCAACTCAATCCACCACTCCCCAAAATCCATCATCAAGCCAAGTTCATCAAACTCATTTAGAAATCAATTTCCAAGCTCGTCTGGCGTTCCTTATGGCATCCCTATTGCAGCAGGAAGAACAATTACTACCGAGCAATTTATCGATAAATGGCAGTCAAAGGTTCAAATTAAAAAGACGGTATCCAAGAAAGGCTATCACAGAAAAGCACGCCCCCTACACTATCATCACAAGAATCACTCATCAGCGACACAGGTGATAAACTTATTGAATTTTTTAAAGAAACACGATTAGCGAATAAACCTCATCAACAACAAAAATAAATTTCTAAAAATATGGTATCAACGCAAAAACAACAAATACTTCTCAACAAAGGATTGGAGGAAAGGATTATAATAGACAAGGATCTCTCAACGTTGACCCCAAATGAAAAATTATACTATAAACTAAAACAACGAGAAATTTTGCAAATGTTGCAGGCAGGATGAGTTGCTCCACCACCACCGAAAAATCCGGCATACTACCCAGGCTATTATCCTCAAAATTGACACATGCGTTCTAGATTTTGTGGGAACATATTTTGTAAACCCTCACAAGAATATACTCGTCCACTAGGGTCACCTAGGGGTTTAAAGACTTGTTGCACATGCTAAGTGTAACCGTGATTCCCACGAAAGTGAGTTAGTTCTTAGTTATTGAATCATTAACACAACGACTATATTTTGTTTTCCATCTAATAATCAAGTTCCAATAATTTTAATTCTATTTTATCTTATCCCTAGAATTCAATTTCAAATTTGTGTACAACTCATTGAATCCTACAACACAACGACTCTCCAACGACTATTTTCTAACGGCTAATTTTAAATCAATTTCTTATAAATTGAACAAGGTGTCCACCAAACAACTCACATCGAAATCCAAAGAACATTTTTGTCTTTGCATCAAAAGGTTTATTAGATTTTCTTTATAAGTATGGCTTTGTATTTTGTAGAAGAAGATGTAGCTATCTCCAGAGCTTGGGTGATTGCTACATGTCAACTCGATGTTGTGCGCCACTTAATTACGGCTGATGAGTTTTGGTAGCAGGTGTACAACAATTATATTCAAGCCTTTGTGAATATCCATCAAAGAACTAAGAAGGTTATATAAAAAGGGTTAGTGTCATTAAAACGGCAGTAAGAATATACGTAGACATCCAACGACTATTTTAAAGAACAAGAGATCCTCAAATGACAATTGAAATCATTGTAAGTTATACTAATTTCCGTTAACAATATCTTATAATATTGTTCTTCCATTTAATCACTAAACTAGTTCATAAATATTACTTTTGGCATGAGAAACTTGGAATGAGGCATTACTTCCGAAAAATGTTAAATTATTCCGGTTTTACGAGTGCTACCTAGTCATCAAGGACGGCTGGCGGGAGACTAATCCGGAACTTACACCTCGCAAAAATTAAGGAAGCCGACGGTCTAGATTTTGTGGGTACATCTTCTGTAAACCCTCACGAGACTATACTCGTCACATAGGGTGCACATGCTAAGTGTAACCGTGATTCCTACGAAAGTGATTTACGTTTAGAATTAAGATTTTACTAATTTGCTTATACTTTAACAGTATTACATCCATTGTACCACCAGTTAACAACCTTTTAAAGAGTACATAAACTTCAGAACGTTACATTCAAAACTTCATTCATCAGAATTGTAGTATGCAAGATTGTTCTTCAAGAGTTCACAACATTCATCAAACGCAAATGCTTTGCCTGTCTCTCCAACATATTCGAATTCAGCTGACAATTTATGAAAATATCAAATATAAAAAAGTTAGCTATGTTTACTGTAAAAGAAATACTCAGTGCTTGACTGTAGTGTTTAGATACTCACTTGTTCTTCATACGCCATCCCAGGATTTCGTATGTTAACTTCAACCTGAATCACAATAAATATTTTCACCTCCCTGTTGATAATTTTGAATCGAATTTGAATATTTATCTTTGTTCTAGCTTTTGCATTACCCGTTAGTTCAACAAAGGTATCGAATACAGTTACTCAAAAACGGTTACGAGGTTGATCTATACATGCGTGATCTTCTGTAACTGATGTCCAGGCTTGAACAAGAGCAACATCTTCTTCCCTGGTGAATCGCTGCATATTTTTTCCGTTCAAGTGAAAAACAATATTTGTATAATTTCATTTAAGAGATTAAGATCCTTTATATAAATAAAAACTATCCGTTTAACAGTATATTTGAAGAACTTTTTGTTAAACATTTGAATTTAAAAACTATCCGTTAAATAGTAAAATTAGCCGTTGTGCAAAAACTAGCCATTTGAAGTCTTTAAATTACATAATTTAAAAAGCTAAAGTAAGATAAATAGGAACATTTTAATCTAAAGTCACGCACGCCAACCATCATATGATACCAAAAAAGAATCCTCTTCCATGACGACATTAGATGATGATGGGTGGCCTAGTTGTCCTGTTTGTTGCATATAACCATGGTCTTCATATGTTGTAATTCTTTGATGGACATATTGAGAATCTCCTTGAGGATGGTAGTACTGCTCGGCTTGACTGTTTGGTACAAAAGAACGATACAATCCTCCTGAATCACGATCAACACTACTTTGGATATAATACTGTGACAGACCGGAAAATTTTCCCTTCTAACGGGTTGGGTTTCACTCGAAAGTTTATTCAGATGTATAAATCCTTGGAATCCATTTTAAAGAGTAAGAAGTAATATATTTAAGGGTTTCTGCAATACATCAAAAATAAACAACAAAATGCATTTTACAAGCAGTCCCGTAAGTACCGAAATTTAGACCTTTCGTTTACGATAAAACTGAGTTTCCATACTAGCTATGTAAAACACTTTGCATAAGATCCCATCAATATGTACACAGCAAAATGTAGCAAAAGCATGGTTCATCAGCAAAATAAGACTACCCCAGATCCATCCCCGTGATATACATATTATAGACACAAGCAAAATACCAACTTTTGCTCAAATTCCCTGCTGTAAGCTCTGCCCGGCTTACTGCTACAAGCTCCTCTCGTACTCTGTGGGAGAAAAACAAAACAAAGGTTGAGCGAATGCCCAGTAGAGGTTACAATAGAAAAATAGTAATGTCGGTATAAAAATATAGATGGGTAAACGAGGAGCAACAATAATGATTAAGTAGAGAAGGGAAAACTTACGCAATACAATTCAAAATATAATTTGCAAATAAAGTTACTCTACTATTCGTATGGCCGTAGCCACCGTCAGGGTAGTCGGGTACCAGCCATCGTTCCGAACGATCTTCCGGGTAGCCAATGAGGTGGTGGGATGCCAATTAAGGCCTGACATTTCTAAAGTAGCGCTCTGTAGTTCCAAGCGGTAGCAATCGCGAGAAGTAAAGAATGCTCTCTAAAACTATAACCGATTCTCAAAAGTGAAAGGGCAGCGATGCCGGGACTTACCAAAAGTCTGATCCAAAAGCACAATATCAACTTCAAGTACAGTTTATATACCAAAGTCTATATATCAAAGAGTAAATGCATTCATTCTTAAAAGAGGGGATATAAATCACTAGCCAAAGCGAGGGTGATGCTGTTGCCGAAAACGTGAAATACAGATTACAAATAAACATCTCATTTTATAAAACAAAAGAAGTATGACAATATTTAAAGTATTCAAGCTAAAACATAGATAAGTAAATTAAGACCATCATTTCAGAAAATAGAGAGGACCTCCTTTCATATAAAAATTACCAGCAAAGAAATAGTTCAACAGCTCAAAGAACAAGAGCCGAAATGTATAAGACAACAACATGATTTTTCTGAAATTCCAGATTTGATAGCATATGTTCGAAAATTCGTGTAGGCGTCGTTACACAATGAGAATGAGTGATTTTTGGCTCATTTGAAAATAGCTAGAAAGGATAGGCTATCACATAAAAATTATAGAGAAAAAAATAATAATTCAAGGACAAGGTTGAAATGTCTCCGGAATTGTCTGTCAGTAAAATCATTACAAGAAACCTACAGGTTTGATAGACCTTACTTACAAATTCACACAGGCTTCGTTATTAATCGAAAGTCATTGGTTCTCGCCTCATTTTAAAGTAGACATAGTAAGATATCATATATAAATTTTAGAGAAAAATAATAAATTCAAGAACAAGGTTGAATCTCGCTGGAAAAGTCTGTCAGTAAAACATTCAACGGAAAACTCACCGTTTGACAGTCTTCACCTAAAAATTCACACAGGCTTCATTATTTTTCAAAAATTATTGGTTCTTGGCTCATTTGAAAGTAGAGAAGGCCCTCTTTCATATAAAAATTATAACCAAAAATAAGGGTTGCAATAACTGGGTGAAGTACTAGCCGCAAAACAGGACAAAAAAAATGTTAAAGAAACCCCTAAAATATCTTAAATTGAATTTTAAGAAGAAGTAGAGATCGATTCAAAAAAATTCAGAGAACCCATCGCCATATTTACAAGAAATATAGTTTAGAAAATCAAATCAGAATAAATCCCTAATTTTGTTTCATGAACCCTAGAATCAAAATCGAGAAGAACAAGCATAAGCTAACTTAAACATCACAAATTTATCGTATTACAAAAACACATTCATCAAACAAAATTTGATTAAACATTCACCAATATATTAATTTATGCAATTGAAATTCATAGTTTAAAAGGAAAGAATCCCCTACCTCTTCCACATCAAGGTTACCCGTTTTCAGCCTTGTTCATGAAGCTCCATACTACTTCAACACGAAGATCTAAAATAACAAACGCTCAAATATTTCCTTCACTCACAGATTCACTTTAGTTTTGGAGTGATGAGAAAAGAAGGGGATCGAGAGGAGGGATGAAACACGGAATGAGAAGTAAAAATATAGTGAAAATTACAAGGAAAACAGGATTTATGCTTGGTCATTGAAAATACAAAAATGCCCTAGCTGTTCATGTCCTCCGTACGGCACACATGCTAGAAATTTTCTAGACTTCTCCATTGGTTTTACTAACCAACCACCCTAATACTACTAAGTGGTAATCTATTTTTTATAAAGACATTCTCATTGGGTTGGGTTAGGGCTAAAAGCCCTAAAGAAATTCCCGGATGTCACACATACCATCTGACATGGGGTACATACGGGACGCCTTCATTGAGATGAAGTTGATTTCGCAAGTCCGTTATGTAGTCGAGTGAAAAGCGGTTCATAGCGGCAATTTGATGGGCTAGTTACTCACAATGTCGACACCATATTTCCTGCAAACACCATAAAATATTTTAATTACACCTTTTGCCAACAAACATCGTTATAAAGATATCATGAAAGTATCAAAAACATAACTGATACTCACAGAAGTACCCCAGTTGACATTATAACTGGGTTTTTATACTGCACTCATGTACTCATCTCCTAACGGTCTGTTGGTTGCCCTTTTTTTTCATCAGCTACTCTGAGGTAGGGTTGTTGTAGCTTTGGGAATAAATGATGTTCATTCGACACCAACTGTTGTGTGTATATAGATTGCCTTCGTGCTGGTGGGTCACAAAGATAAGCATTATGATCTTGGGAAGAATACAGATCTCGGTTTCCTTGATGTTCAATAATCGAGGATTATCTTCCGACCGAGCATTGACTCTTGAACTTGGAGTAATGGGTAAGGTTGATCTCATCAAACTTTAAGGGATCAAGACTATTGTTGTTGTACAAGTAGGCGATCTTAACTTTTGTTGTACTGTCAGGTGGATTTTACGGAACTACCCACATTCCACGTACTTGTCTCAGACACCGCTCTCCCAATTACAGGGAGGAATTTCCATGTATCACCTCTTCCCTACCTCTCCATCGACTTTCCGACCATGGCTCCCATGTTGTCGATGAGACAACGAAGTTGTCAATTTATAGACGAACCATTGAAAGTGAATGCGTACATATATCTCTTTGTTTACCTTTTCCTCTCATTATTTTTCTGTTATCATATAGACGACCAGCCGACCATAGATCAAACTCTTCTTCCGGCATGTCAAGTATCTTTGGATACAAAGTTCTGAAATACGCCCAAAACCAAGGATGCACAATCAAAAATATTTTAAAAAATTATTGACCTCTAAATAACGTTATACAAAAAAAAAATAATTAAGAGTATGTATGAATATGTTTATCTTTAATAGATACCAAAAGAACTCGAGGCCACTATTCTCATGCATTACTCCTTTACTCAAACTCCATAACATATTACCATAAATTACTGAACCCCAATCATAATTATGGACTATATTCAAATCACCAAATATCCTTAGCCAGAAATATAGAACATACCTTCTGGTTCGGGAACAATATATTACCAATAACCCACATCATGAACCACCTTGCCATTTTTTTTTGACACTCAATGTCGTTATGTTTCCCTTTTCTAGATACAATAAACAATCTTATCCTACTATTCTGAATCCCGAGACGGTGGATAAATTTTTTTCTCAAACGAACAATTTCTTCTTCTTGTATTACTTCTTTTCCAATTTCTCATACGAAAGGAAGCAAACAATCTATCAACGGCGGAAGAAGCTCACACACTTCTTTCTTGCTAATTTTTTACAATGTTATGTGGGTTCCTCGGTCAATAGCTATGCCTGATAGTTGTTAAAGTCCCACGGCGTAAATCCTATCTCAAAACTAGGAAAGTGAAATGTATTGGTGGTATTCCACCACCTTTCGCTAATACCGAAGGTAAGAGCATGGTCGTTACTTTTTGGATAAGCTCTCAAAAAGATTGATCCAAACCCGAAATTATCTACAATTTCTTTAGCACGGGGATTCTGAGCAATGATGTCATATAATTCATTAACATTGCTATAGTACTACCCCGATGTTTTCTTACAATTTCTGTAGCATTTCCCTGTGGGCATTTAAACTTATGATCGGCATTATCCGGTGAAAAAACCGCATATCTATTTTTTATGATGCTATTAAAATCCTCATCCATTCTCAACCCTACAACACACACACACATACGAACACACACACACACACACACACACACACACATATATATATATATATATATATCATTACACTTTAACATATTTGCATCAGTTGAATCATCATATAAATCATTGAATTTTAACACATTATCATTACATATATAAACGTCACATTATAACACACCTTAATGAAAAATTAATCATAAAATAACAAGTTAAACATGGATTTCTAACTACATACATGTCCATATAACATAATTAGTATCCATGAAATGTAAATAATCAATAAAACATCAACAATTTCATGCTTATAAAAAAAATGGATTTAGAACCCTAATGGTAAAGTAACTTACCTTTGATGATTTTGTGGATGAAAATCGAAATTAAAACATACAATAGAATCACCAATGAGTATGGAGCAAACTCTTTAAATTTCACACAACAACTCGACTTATAACACCTTCAAGATCAAAAGGGGGTAAAAATGGTTTGAGAGGGGAAAAAGTTTTGAAAGTGTAGAATAAGGAGAAACTCGGGAGTTTCTCTATATAAAAAAGATATAGAGACGGATACCCGGTATCCTTCTGGTCAAGTCAACCAGTTGACTGAGACAAATACCTGGTATCCGTCTCGCACTATGCTGACGGATACCAGGTATCCGTCTCAGTAAGCCAAGCCATAGCTTTCCCCCACAGTGGAACTTTTTGGACCCCTCTATGGATTGGCTATAATTAAGTTATATCCAAGCCATATCCCTCACCATACTGCTTGGCCTAACTGATTAGGTTTTCCCCTTAGCTCCAGAACTAAGCACACCCCCTCTCTCACATAACTGCTTCCTAGTTTTTCGTTTGACTATTGTCGCTTTAAGTAGTACTATTATATTCTTATACAAGTTCTCTACTCAGCTATTCAGTACCACTTGACCTACATATATATAATCATTATCGTGTGAAGGACTTGCGCGGGCTTTATTCATATTCATATTATTTCTCAGTAATTTTTGCACCTGTGCAACTTCTAATAAAGATCAATTTTGTTCACACGGATCCAAGAATAAGAGGAAATTCCAGAATCTCATTAGCTTTTTTCGCTTATATTGCAACTAGCAGTTTATTTGCAAGATTCTCTAAGCCAGGATATTTCAACTTCTATACTTCGTTACTTATCAGTACTATTAATTTTTGCTTCCATTTCTTCCAGCTCCCTAAAGAGCTTTATTTTTTACAACCTTATTATTTCTTTGCTAAGTGACCAGGCTTAGCCTCGCAACAGGCAGAAGAGGTGGAACTCAGGTGGAAACTCATATTTCTAGACCTAATTGAAGCGACACCTTTTTTTTTCCGGAAGCAAAGATGATTGTAATGGCATGGAACTGTCAGGAAATTAACCAACTAGCCATAATCCAACACCTAAGAAGTTTAGTATCTCTGCACAAGCCAACTGTACTATTCCTTTTTGAGACCTTAGCTAATAAGAATCACATGAACAACCTCTTATAATCTTTATAATTCCAAAACCATCTTATTGTACTAAAAATTGGAAGGCGGGGAGGCTTATGCCTAATGTGGAAGAACAACCTCAATATACAAATCATGTTACAGTCACAAAGTTATATACATTCCCTTGTTACTCTTTATGCCCCTGGAAATCCACGTTTTTTCACTCGCATCTACGGTCCACCGCACCCGGATACGAGAAAGGATTTCTGGCACGATTTACCAATACTTTTTCCCAATATCAACACCAACACACCATGGTTACTGTTGGGATATTTAAATGAAGTTATGGATCAATCAAAAAAGAAAAGGGAGGTCGTCAGTTTACTTATGGTCAGACTCAACCATTCCTCAATATGATGGACCAAATGGGATTCATAGATTTGGGATTTCGGGGCGACCCATTCACTCGGAAAAACAATCAACAAGGGAAAGACAACATTATGGAAAGACTAGATCGAGCCATTGTCACACAACACTTGCAAACCTCCAATCCACATGCAGGTGTTACTTATCTTCCAAGATAGCGTCTGATCATACGCCAATCTTGCTCAGACAAAAGCAATTGACTGACAGGGAGCTAAAAATTACAAATTTGAACACCTTTGGCATGCTCATCCACAAATCAAACAAGTAGTGGATTCATCCTGGATTCAACTTCATGACATGAAGCCTTTTTTGGATCTTCAACTAAAGCTCATCACAACAAGACATCTTACCGAATGGGACAAAACAACTTTTGGCCACCTCCTTACAATGATCAAGCAATCAGCGGCCCAGATAAATCATTACAATACCAATATGCTACACGTAGCGGAAACGACTTGATGTACTGGCTATAAGTCATACAATATATTGGCAGCAAAAATCCAGAATTCAATGGCTGCAGCAGTCAGGTGACAACAAAACCACATTCTTTCATACAAAAACAACCATACATCGCGGATGCAATAACATACACAATTGCAATATCAATGACAAAACAATTGGGTTAGTGGTAAATATGTTGTTGTCCAACTCATGATTGACCACTACACAGAGCAATACACGACACCAAATACAATGATAAATGAAGACTTATTTGCAACAATCACTTCTAGGTTATCATCACGATAATGTACCATACTTACAGAGGAAGTAACTCTAGCGGAAATCAAACATACTTTTTTTTCTATTGGTTATGAACGTGCACCCGGTCTAGATGGCTATACAAGTAAGTTTTTCAAATTTTTATGGGAAACTACACATATACAATTGATAGATATGGTTCGTAATTTTTTCAATTTCTTTAACATTCACCCCCTCATGAACCACACAAATATTACGCGTATACCAAAAGTGGACCATCCATCAAAACCTTCGCAATTCAGACCTACAGGCCTCTGCAGTGTCACTTATAAAATCATTGCCAAAATTCTATCCAATCGCATTCGTCCACTTTTTCCATTTCTGATAAACCCATATCAGAGTGCATTTGCACCTCAAAGATACACATGATAACATAGCAATTGCTGGAGAGCTATTCCATCGTATAAAATCATCAAATCTCACCAAGGAACCCAAAATAACCCTCAAACTGGATATTCAGAAGACTTATGATAGCTTAGACTGGGGTTTCATCAGAAAGGCTTTTACCAAACTAGGATTTCCAATAGTCTTTGTAGACTACATAATTCTCTGTATCTCAACAATCACTTATTCGATCAACATCAACGACACGCTATATGGGTATATCACTCCGACTAGGGGTATTCGTCAAGGAAACCCGCTATCATCCTAAATATTTATTATCTGTGTGGAAATCCCCTCAACAAACTTAGGAAACTTAGAAAGGCAGAAGCTTATAAAGGGTCTTTGTATTTTACACAAAGCTCCACTAATTCTACATCTGATGTATGTAGATGACCCCCTTATCACTTATAAGGAGTCTATGGAAAGTAGCAATCATCTCAAACAATTACTTCATTCCCATTACACTCCAGCGAGTCGGTTAATCAACACAACAAAATCCATAATTATCCATCATCCAAGGATGGAGCAACATGAGGTGGATTGCTAATTTCAACCACTCCAACCCTCTATCTATCTGGGAGTCCACTTCAAGCAGGGGAGAACATCTCGAACATCTTTGCACCTCTTCTTCAATGGCTTGCAAAAAAGAAAAAGGATGTATGACAAAATGCCTAATACCATCAGGGAGATTAGTCCTCATCAACACGTTCTTCTCCCCTACTTCTAACCACCTTATGCAGACGCAACTTTTCACTATCCACCTGCATAAGCAGATAGATCGTATCACCAATTTTTTTTTTTGGGGCATGACTCTTCATTAGAAAACTTCATCCCTTGGGATGGGATAAACTAACCAAACCAAAATCTGAGGGAGGGCTAGGCATTATGAATAGTAGCAATCATAACAGGGCCTTGAGCAACCTGACTCTATATAGGCCATCTTGTGCAAAAAAAAATATTTTAAACAACAACCCATTTTCCACAATACAATATCCGACATATCATCAACCAGACCACAATGGAGGCAACTGACATCCCTAATACCAACGTTTAAACAACATATCTTCCATCAAATCGGGAATGGTTTGACAACCCCTATCCAAGCGAACTGGATTCCGCAGTATACCAACCTTGATACTGCACAACACTACCCTATCCAGACTGTGGCGGATATCATAGATCCTCTTTCTCATAATTGGAGATATGATAAACTAAAAAACCTCTCTCCCATCGGAGCCTAAAGAATTATAAATATCCACTTACCTAGAGATAACCCCCAGATAAGATTATATAGCCGCATACGAAATCCAGGAGATACACCACCGCATCCGGATACAAATGCCTAACTCGAACAGCAGACTACTCACATAAAAAAAAAACCTCCCAGTCGCTAATTTCCTCTGGACCTTACCATGTCCCCCCAAAAATACAACTTTTCTTGTGAAAAACAATTAACGATGGTCTACCGACCTTCGTTATTCTAAACCGTATCAATGTCACCAACTCCAACCTTTGTCCAAAATGCAATACTGACCCAGAAATGGCTATTCACATACTCATACGTTGCCAAACTGCAGCTACTGCTTGGAACACCCTTCTCACTCGCCTATCAAACCAACCAAATACCACCCATATCTCCCCACACATTCTAATTTCCCAAATCACAATCTCAGAACTTCTATAAACAAAAGCCCCAACCTCAACCATTACCTCGTTCTGTTTTCTTTTCTGGTCATTGTGGATAGCCATAAATGAACTAATTTTTTCACCACAAGCATTCAAACCAAGAAAATACTCTAAAAATGGCGCTCAAACTTCAACAAAAGTTCATAAAAAAGGGATCTTGCCTCCTATATTACTTGGTATATCACCATCTTTAAACCCACCAAGCTCCGCAAGAACAACAAAAAAGACATCGGCGGGTTAGGTCAGCCCCAACCTAGGTTGTATTAATATCAACACAGATGGGGCGGCTAGGGGACACCTAGGAATTGCGGGAGCAGGCTTCATATGGAGGGATTCAGATGCAAAAACTATGGTGGCAATGGCGCAACCTTTAGGCATAACCACCGCCCTAGTAGCTGAGACATGGGCTATATTATTGGCGTCCAGAACAACATCAGAGAGGAACTGGCCAAAAGTACAATTCTAAACGGATTCAGAAAATCTCTTACGCTTCATAAGTTCTAATACTGAGCCACCTTGGTATATAGCTGGAATGATTACCGAAATCAAGGAAAGAATGCGCCAAATTCAACAATGCACTATCCATCACAATTATAGAGAAGGAAACCATGCAGTGGATGGATTGGCGAATCATGCAGCTGATGACAGTCATACATGAAATTTCTCAACAAAAATCTGGGATCAAACGATCCTCTCCTTTCTTAATCAAATTGTATTAAATAACTTTATGGGTATTACATATTCTCGTATAATCGCACTCTAGTTGGTTAAATGAATTTCATACTTCAAAAAAATAAAAATAAAAATAATAACTGCATTGAACAAGTAGCACGGTTAAAAGGACGGCAGATGAATAAAAAGGTCAAGTTAAAGAAATACTTGGACCATTAATATATGCAAGTGGAACTCTAGAAGCTGACATTACTCGGTACATTTAGTAGTAGTACAGTACCCTGTGTTTTATACAGCTCACGAGATCAACCTTCATCACCGCTGGCCGCTGCTTTAGTTTCTTCCTTCATTTTTTCTGTCTTCGAAACACGGGCCAGCTACTACTACACAACAGA
Organism: Papaver californicum; assembly: GCA_023531435.1. NCBI lineage: Eukaryota > Viridiplantae > Streptophyta > Magnoliopsida > Ranunculales > Papaveraceae > Papaver > Papaver californicum. Next base: position 261,255 of record JAJJMC010006603.1, on the reverse strand, counting down.
CAACTAAACACATTAACTCCAACGATGCACTTTGTCTTTTATCTCTTTTCCAGACTCAACTTTATAAATAGTGATGATGATCATTTTCATTCCTATGTAGTAGTAGATCATATATATCATCTCTACACACAAACAAGATGGGTAGTCATGGTATCCGTCGATTAACGTTTACGATATTAAGTTTCATATGGCTAATTAGTATGCAGTCATGTTTTTCACAAGTCACTCAGCAGGATCCACAAGTTCCTGGATTTTTCATATTTGGAGACTCTCTAGTTGACAACGGAAATAACAATGGTATACTTAGTCTTGCTAGAGCTAACTATGCGCCTTACGGTATCGACTTCCCTGAAGGTGCTTCCGGAAGGTTTAATAACGGCCTGACAATGGTTGATGTCTTAGGTGTGTGTCAGGTTTATGGTTTCCCATGTTTAATATGAATGTCAGTGAGTAATCAAAGTTCGTTGATATGAATTAATTATTTCTTTTGCAGCTCAACTCCTTGGGCTTCCGAATCTAATTCCTCCATATGCGAGGACAAGAGGTCCTGCTCTTTTAAGAGGAGCGAATTTTGCATCAGGTGCCTCTGGTATTAGAGATGAAACCGGCAATAATCTGGTATATAACTTTGTAATCTAGCTAGGTGACATTTGCGATTAGCTAGTCAACCTCTAATAAATTGTGATTTCCCTTCTAACTTTTGACGATTGATGAATTTACAGGGAGCTCATGTGTCAATGAATCAACAAGTAGCAAATTTTGCGAGAGTCGTACAGCAGATGAGAAGGGCGTTCAGAAGAGATGATAATGCTATGAGTGCTTACTTGAGCAAATGTATTTTCTATTGTGGACTGGGAAGTAATGATTACCTAAACAATTATTTCATGACTAGTTTCTACGCAACCAGCCGTCAATACACTCCTACAACTTTTGCTGCATCACTTCTTCAAGATTATTCCCGCCAATTAACGGTATCTTCCATCACTTTCTCGTCATATATTTTGGGATATGGGAATGGAATTATACAACTGCATCAGTTTTCTTACCCTTGATCGATATTTATTTTTTAACCTTAGCAACTCTATCAATTGGGGGCTCGCAAGATTGTAATAACAGCAGTTGGGGGGATAGGTTGCATACCTTACCAATTAGCCCGATTCAATCCTCGCAATCGCACTGGTGGTAGCCAATGTAATGAAGATATAAACAAGGCAATATATATTTTTAATTCTGGTCTTCTAAACATGGTGAAAAGCTTCAACAACGGTCGACTACCTGGTGCACAGTTTGTGTATTTGAATATAATAGAGAGCGCAAAAGATCTCGTCACAAATGGTGCTGCTTATGGTAATACAAATAAAATCCCATATACTAGTTCTTTGTGTGTTTTTTTTTTTTTTGTCGTTGTTTATACGTTTACTCCGGAAGAGACCCCAGGTTAACTAATTTTATTCTTTTTTTTTTATTTGTTTTCTTGTTCTATAATATAGGGTTTGAGGTTTTCGACAAGGGATGTTGTGGTGTGGGAAGAAACAATGGGGAGATAACTTGTCTTCCCCTACAACGACCATGTGCTGATCGTCATAAGTACCTATTTTGGGATGCATTTCATCCCACAGAAGCTGCAAATATCATCTTGGGGAAGAAAGCGTTTAGTTCAAATTCGGAAACTGATGTTTATCCCATGAATATTCAAAAATTAGCAATGCTGTAAGGCTTAGCTAGTTAGTTCTATATATAACTAGAAGAGTTAAATTTGAAAATAGATATGCTTTAATTGATGAAGAAGACATTTAATTATTTTCAAAAGTGTTACCAACCCTTTGTTAACTCTTTATTGTGAATGCTTGTGTATCATTTCAATACTGTCGATTAATAATAAGTTTGTTCTATATAGCCGGTCTTTGGAATTGAGGCTTACCCACAACCTTCTGGTCAAACAAGCTAACGTGCAGTGGCGGGAGTAAAGGTGGGCTAGACTTGATTCTAACCCCCTCAAAATTTTACAATTTGAATTGAATCCTTTATTATACCCATATTTTATGTTTTGTACAACATAATTGTTAAGTTTAGTTTATCCAATAGTTTGTATTTGAATAATTTAGCTCACTTAAATTCTAATATTTGTATGGTTTAGACCATCCAAGGTGTTTATATCAAATCTCCAACTCTTTACGTATATTTTGTAAAAAAAGATCTTATATAGAAGTTTATGTTGGATTCTTTTTTCCAATATTCAGGTATAATAAAAATCAATGCCTGAAATTTCAAACACTTAATACTTGGAAAAAATGATCATTGAATTTGTGGAAAAAAATCGATACATATCAGAGAAAAGGAAATTATCCCCCGACCCTCACTGTCTAATCCTGGTTCCACCACTACTAACATAGTTAAGACGTGTCAGTGCAACAGATAAATACTAAGGGTTCGTTTGGTAAATATTAGTAATGCAAGATATTACCAATTACATGTAGTTATAATGTTATGCAACCAATATTAGTAATGCGGGATATTACTAATTGTACGTGTAGTTATAATGTTATGCTAAAAACTACGTATAGTCCAATATTTAATGTTTAACATGGAAATAAAATGGATCTTATATAAAAAATACAACTTTTACTTTAAAATCTAATTACAAAGAAAATAAAAATTATAAATAATTAAAATAGAATAATATGTTAGAAAATATTTTAAAAATTATAAAATTATTTCTTTTTAAAAGAATAATAATACTTTTTTATATAAAAGAAAAATAATACCAACAAGAAAAAAAATTATTCTTAAAATAAATATTAAAATTAAAAATATAAAAAATTAAAGAAAAAACAGAAAAATAAATAATAACTTGCTTATCTATGTTGCTTGTTGATTTTACCAACGCCTTTAACCTCATCGATAAATCTGCAATGATTAAAGAAGTAAGGATTAGGTGTCCATCTATTTCTATATGGGTTGAATTCTGTTAGCAAGACCAGCAAGATTATATTACAGAGATTACATTTTATCTTCTGTTCTTGGTGTACAACAAGGTGACCCACTTGGCCCCTTGCTCTTTTCCCTAACACTACAACCACTGGTGTTGAAAATTACCGTTAGTTGCAACCTGAACTTGCATGCTTGGTACTTGGATGATGGAACTATCATTTGAAGTCTCTAAAGCCTTGCATATTATTCAATCTGATGGTCATAAATTGGGATTGCACCTAAACATCAACAAGACGGAAGTGTTCTGGACAACTGTCGATTATAGGAGTAATTCAGAAGGAGTTTTCCCTCCTAATATTGGGAGACCAGCTAAGGGAGTAAAACTACTCGGTGGTACTGTAAGTATGGATTTGCAGTTTTGCATGGACATGGTGCAATGCAGAGTAAACAAAACTCTATAGTTAATGGATACAATTCATAAATTAAAAGACCAACAAAGTGAGTTGTTGTTGCTCCGTAACTGCACTGGTGTTTCTCATTTATATTTCACCATGCAGACTACCAATCCTTTAGCACTACAACAAGCTATGACCACCATCTGTTTTAATATCTGCGAAAACTCATTACTAACAATGGTGCTGGTTTTGGGTCCTTACAAAAACGAGTGGTTTCTTTGCCTATTAAAAATGAAGGGCTCGATATATATACCATGACAAACACCAGTCGGTACTGCTTCCTAGCTTCATATATCCAGACGCGACCACTACAAGGAATCATATTGAATAACTCTTCCTTCCCAGAAGCTAGCAGTACTTATTAGTATGCTCTTGACAAGTATATTGTATGTGCCTTTCCTCTTTTAATTTCAACGTCGACGAAACTTCCCCACACCCCATGCATAACCTGGCAGTAAAATACTTCGATAATGTTATGAAGGATATACTCACAAACTTTAATTTGTCAGGCCAAGATTCTATTATTTGGCAATGTAATAAAGCCAAGCATGCTCAAGATTATCTTTTAGCAACACCAATTATTGGGCTTAACCAAAGTATTGGGCCATGACAATTTAGTTTTGTACTTTGTTATCGCCTTGGTATTCTACTCTTTGAGTTAGGCAGTTTGTGCTCAAGTTGTAACAAGGAGATAGATGTTTATGGTGATCATGCACTTTATTGCGCTAGCGACATATGGCTCAAATTCCGACATGATTTAGTAAGAGATGTACTCGCAGATATCTGTTTTAAAGATGGTGTAGCAACTTGGAAAAGAAGTCGCCTTAGGTATTCTTTCCGACAGAGACAATGCTTTGAGACCTGCAGATATTTTGGTTTACAATTGGAAAAATGGACAAGATGTTTTTTTGATGTTGCTGGTATTTCACCTTTCACTGGCAACGGTCTCTGTAGCTTCACACGGGGCCAAGCTATTTCTAATGCTATTTTGCGCAAAAACAATAAATATCTCGACAAATACATTGCTAATGTTTATGCCTTTGGTATTTTAGCCTTCTCAACTCTGGGAGAACTTGGTGAAGATATAATAGTCTTTTTAAAGAGGTTGAAGAATTGCTTAGATAGTCAAGATGCCAATGTTAGAATGGGTGGCTTTCTTTTCCAGAGACTAGGTATCGCCATTCAAAAGGGTGTTGGTGAACAACTTGTTGCTAGGCTCCCCAGGTCTGTGACTCATCTTCTTTTTCATTCAACATCCAAGCTACTGCCCCACGTCCAATGCACTTATTGGCAGTACTTTACTTCGATGATGTTAAGAAGAACATCCCCAACAAATTTAACTTGACTGAACGGGACAACATCTTATGGCAATGCAACAAACTGAATCATGCCCAAGATTTCCTTAAAGTTGTTCCTATTGCTGGGCTTAATCAGTCTGTTGGGCCTAGTCATTTCCGAGTTGTTCTTAGCTATAGGTTAGGAATAACTCTGTTTGAAGAGGATAACTCATGCACCAGTTGTGGGAGAGGTATGGATGTTTTTGGAGACCATGTCTTATATTGCGCTAGTGATGTGGGTCTCAAATTCAGACATGACTTGGTCAGAGGCTTGTAGATATGTGCTACAAAGCAGGCGTGCCCGCTCGTAAAGAAGTCAAATTGGACTTTCTATCATACAACGCGAATTCCTTATGGCCACTTGATATTCTTGTGTATAATTGGGAGAAAGGCCGCGACGTCTGCCTTGATGTTACAAGGGTGTCTCCTTTTACTGGTGGCGGGAGAGCCTCCTTTACGCCTGGTCAAGCTATTTCAAATGCCATTACCCGTAAATGAAACAAATAATTAGATAAATGCGACGATCATGGATATGGTTTAGGCGTGCTTGCTTTCACTACCCTAGGCGAACTAGGAGAGGACACGGTAGCTTTCTTGAAGAGGTTGCAAGATTGCATAGCTGGCTTCGACTACAACTATAAAAAAAGTCAAAAAAAAATTTCTTTTTTTTCTTTTCAGATTAGGTATTTCTATTCAAAAAGGGGTAGGTGCCCAGCTTGTGGCTAGGCTTCCTACCATTTCTTTGTAAAATACTTTTCCTCTCTAATAAAATCCTTTTTATAATAATAATAATAATAATAATAATAATAATAAT
>JAJJMC010006603.1:214335-240949 GCA_023531435.1 Papaver californicum | reverse complement strand
CTAAGTCGGAATCTTCTCCGATACCCTGAACCTGAACTCCAAAATCTTCCTTAATAACCTCTTCCAGTTAGTCGGAATCTTCGTCGATACCCTGAACCCTGAACTCCAAAATCTGCCTTAATAACCTCTTCCACTAAGTCGGAATCTTCGCCGATACCCTGAACCCTAAACTCCAAAATCTGCCTTAAAGTTTAGAGAAATATAAATCTACATTTTAAATTTTCTTGTTATTGAACCGAACTAGATAGTTATTACAACGATTGCTATTGGTATTTATAAAATTGGCTAGTATAATATTTTTTTGATCCGTATTGGATTATAATATTGACGAATAACAAATGAAATTAATCCAATGTTTGATTAGTCGGAATAGTCGGATAATAATAATATGACCCGACATGCATATTTTATAATTTTTTTTTTTAAGTTATCAATGTTCGGAATAATCGATTAATATGCATATTATAGTCGAAAAGGTAGGATAATATACATATTTTGGTCGATTTTTGATTGATCGGAATAGTCGGGTAATATGCATATTACTATCGTAACGTCGGAAACGAATATTTTTATCGTAACGTAACGAATTTTGGAAATTAGGATTCATCAAAAATATTTGTTTGTTTTTTTTATAATTATGGTTCTTAGTTTGTCATTTGTTTATAAGTTATGATTTGATGAATTGGGTTGAACCCCAACAGATGTTCAATTAAAATTTTTTGAGATGTCGCTTAATTTCTTGTATAAAGTTAAGCTTTACCTAATAACAAAAAATATATGAGGTGTACAAGACAAAAATGACGGGTTGAGGGTTCGGGGTTCAGGGTTCATGGTTCAGGGTACTCACTAAAAACCCAAGCCAACCCCGGAACTGTTGATCGTACGGTTGAGATTAGTTATAAAACCAAATTACTCTAGGCTCTTCATTCACCATCCACCCATCCATCTCTAGCCGTCCATTACGCGTTGATCCAACGATATATAAAACATAAATAAGAAATGTCATACGGATTGATGACATGTTCAAAACAATCGTGAAGTGTTGCATGATAAAATGTAGAAGTTCAAGTGTCGTGACGTGGCAGATTAGCTGCTACGTTAATCTTATCCGTCAATTTTCTTCAATTTCTATCTAATCCTACGGTCTCTAATGTGTCTCTCCTTGGAAACCTATAGAAAACCCTAATTTCTTGCTTCAATTCATTTCGTCTGTTTTATGTTCTCTCTTCCTCTTAACGCGCCTCCCTCCTATTCTCCCTTCACTGAGATGCATAATTTCTCTTTTGTTCATCGAGTTTTTGCTAATAATTTTGATTTATTTACATCTTTTGTTCATCGAGTTTTTCTCCAACGGATCTGATAATGGACCTGATGTTGTTTTTACGAAACAACAATGTATTTTTCCACCATTTACTCTTCCGTTTCTTCTTCTTTGATTCTTATTCTTTTGATATGAGTTTCTGTAGTTTGAAATGTAACAATTCTGTAGATCTTGATGTCGTTGCTACTGTTGAAGGAAGAAATTTCTCTTTTTATTTTTTTTTGCTTCTTCGAGTACCTTCAAAATCAGAACAACGAAAAATCAAAAATTGATACAGAGAAAAAACTTTGCAAGAAAAAACTTACCCTGATTGCCGTTTATGTTTTGTTTCCGCGCATCATTATTTTTAGATTCTGTTTTTTGTTTGCCTTTTTTTTGTTTAGGAAGCAAATGAAACTGGTGCATTACGCTTAGCAAAGAATAAACTTGAAAAAGAATTGGAAGATCTCACATGGCGGTTGCAGCTGGAGAAAAATTACGGGTATATCTCTTTGATCAGAAGTTAATATATATCAGTTACGTGTATCATTTCGCAAACTATTCGCACTTAAAGATTCATTTAGGCAATTTTAATCCGAGGGTGCACATAAGAGTTAACACTGTGTTTCCTGTTACTGTTATGGATCGGGTAATTTACTGTCTGTATGCGTAAGGAAATGATAACTCTTGAAGTTAAATGATTGTTTTGACCATATAAATTACCGAGATCCAAGAGGTGGATGATAATTTTTGGGATCCAGGTGTCAAGTGAGGAGGCTAAGTTAGCAGAAGCATTGGATTCCATGAGCTCCGAGATGGAAGCTTCTAAATCAGCAACCTTAACTAAGTGCAATAAGAGTGTGTTGCTTCAAAGTCAGCTGGAAACATATATGAAGGAAAAAATCATCTTTGGATTGCAGAATTACTGAATTAGAAGAGTTATGCAAGGAGCATTCATGTTTGAAGGTGCGGTTCTGCATTTTTGGCTTTCTTAGTATTTGAATCTTTCGAGTAGTCATTTCGACTAATTTTTCCTTTCTGTACTGTTTTATTATTGACATTATACTAGTGCAATAGAAAAATTTGACTTCCGAAAAAATCATTTCACTGTCCACCTTGACATTCTTTTGCCAATTTTTTGGATAAAACATCTGCTCTAATACGTCCATTCTTGGGTTAGCAAAATGCAATAGATATGAAGAGATGACTTTGATGCATTACTCTTGAAAAGAATCGTTTGTCATTGTCCACTGTCCTAGATTCCTGTAATCAAACATCTTCTTGTCAGACTTACCTTATTTTTACTTTGCAGAGTTCATCAGAATCTCAGGCAAAAGAGAACTCTGCTATAAAGTTTGATCTCTTCAAGGCTCAAAGCGAGAGTAATAGTACACTGGAGAAGTTAAGAGAAGTGGAGGCACAAAATTTACAGCTTCAGCAGAATTTTCGAAGGTATGGTTTGAGCGGAACTTGCTCTCTTTAATTTTTTTTATTTTTTTTAATTCACTTTTTTTTTTTGCAATAGACAAGTCATTTCAAGTTTTGGTGGTTTCTAATGCATTTTGTGTTTTTTTCCTTTGTTATCAAAGAACTTGATTTATTAGGTATCTATTGTTCTTCTGAAACAGTTTGGAGGAGAAGCTTTCAAATTTAGAGAAAGAGATTCATGTGTTAAGACAAAAGGCGTTAAGCTTCCAAATTTTGATGTAGGAGTCTCATTCGCCTCGGTTGCCCACAAAACCTTTTTCACCATTTGCGTGCATTGGAACTGAATCATTCAGATCAAAGATTATCACTGACAGGCATCAAGTATGTTTCCATAATAAATAACAGTTTCATTTCTCATTCTGGAGACATTATCCTTATCTCGTGCTACATGAAAACATCAATTATCTAAGATAAATAGAATTTAATATGATCTATCATTTCCATGTTACAAGTTTTACCATTTGTTTAGCTAAATTTTGAGATTATTGTGCAGGAGATTCATGAGTTTCTTTTAAGGTGTATCAAAGAAGATTTAGGATTTCAAGATGGTAAACCAGTGGCAGCTTGTTTCATGTGCAATATAAAGATTCTAGAGAGGAATTATGGTAGAGATCAACCAATGAATTTCTAATTTCTTCATAACAGGCTACAATTAATAACAATAGGCCTTAGTATGATAGCGTTTGTAGGTTAAAATTTGTTTGCAATATATAGATTCTAGAGAGGAGTTCTGGTAGAGATCAACCAATGAATTTCTATTTTTTTCATAACGGGCTACAATTAATGACAACAGTCCTTAGTATGATTGTGTTTGTAGGTTAAAGGCATTTATGACTTGTTGTTTGATTATCTAATAAGTATCGTTTGGTGGTTATCTTTTGCAGGTTGAGAGATCAATGAGGAAAGCAGTGATATTCTTACAATGGATCGATGGCCTGGTATGCATGTGGGTTAAACATATTACTGCATCTTTATCCAAAAAAAAGTTGTCTGCTCCTTACATCATCATGAATAGGATTAGGATGCATGTTGTGTGTTTCTTTTTTTTGCCAACTGACTATTGAAACAGGGAAATGCAGGAGAGAACTTCTGTTTTCTGTTTGTGAACATGATCTTAACAGATATTGGAACACATAGCTCTCATTTTTAGATGCCATCTTGTCTGGTGTTATAGCTTCTTGCTCAGTATTTGCAAAATCTTTGTAAGTCTTCTTTACTTCATATTAACCCATTACCTTTTGTTTTAATAGTATTTTGAGATTGTGTAGTTATACTTGTGCTCTTTGATGCCTGGGTATACATTATGTTCCTTGATTTCTGGATATATAGTTTGTCATTTACATTTGATGTAGTACTATACTTTACTTTTGTATTTAAAGTTTATTATTGCTGCAGGTACACTATTCTGCTCAACTCAAAGCTTCAAGGGAGAGAGCTTAATGTCAGAGTATTTGAATGAGGCTTTGAAGAAGATTGGTTGTCAACCTTCTTGTTTTTTTGGGAAGTGAAACTACACATTATGATGATACAAGAACCATCAACTTTGTATGTATTTTTGTTCTTGTTGGGTATGTGTATGAAACAATATATTGGGTTATGCTTTTTGGTGGGATACTCAAATGAAATATATATATTTCTAATTATCTAATCTTCTTAATTAGATGTTTTCATTTTAATTATATCAATCTTAGTTATAACTTTTTTTAATTATAATTAGATTTTCGGATTATTTAAATAAAATGAGCAAAAAAAGTGAGTAGCTTAAATACTCCAGCAACCAACTTTAAGCCAATTAAAATTTGAATTCTAAAATAATTTGGAAGCTCAAAAATTTAAACAATCAACTTGAGTAAAAACTTTGATACTTTCAAATGTTAAGCAACCAACTTCAGGACAATCAAAAGTAGAAATCGCTTGTAGCAAGCAAAATCATTTGATCGCTTAAAATTTTAACCAAGTAAAATCAGGTTTAGTTGTTCCATGTATCTTCCAACTAGGTAGTTTAATAGCTCCTAAGTCACAAGCTGCTTCTAGAGAGTAAAAAATTTTGTACCTCAAAAGCTTGAGCAACCAACTTCAGGCCAATCCAAATCATAAATCACTTTTACCGAGCAAAATTTTTGATCGCTTAAAACTTTAACCAAGCAATTCCATAAATAGTTGCTCCATGTATCTATCAACTAAGTAGTTTAATTGCTTTAGAATGATTGGTATATCTGAAGCGATTGATATGTTACTTGCTATATTGGTTGGTCTAGATGTTAAGCGATTAAAATTTTACTTGATCCATGTTAGTTGGTCTGATGTTAAGCAATGAGAAAAGCACTCGCTTTAGGTAAGTTGGTTTATTACTAGAGCGATTGCATGGTCGCTCAAGGCTTTGAGATACATGGCTTTGGGCAACCAACGGAGCGAGTGCCACTTTTAGTCGCTATAACGGTTATAGCGACTTAAAAGGGGCTTTAAGCGACTTAAAACGACATGTCGCTTAAACCCGTTTTTCTTGTAGTGGAGGTAATTTTTACCATAAAGAATATGTCCATATGCACATGCTTGTAAATTGATATTTTTTCTTCCATGAAGGTGACGAATATGGAGATTTGTTAATATTATGTTAGTACCATATGTACGTGTATATTTGTTTTATTTTGAGTTCTGTTTATTTTAATTACCTGTTTCGTAAACGATGGATTCCAGAATAAATCCATGAGATGTTGTTGATCCCTTAAGCGGTCCAACATTGAAACAGTAAATTCCTGTAATACTCCAAATTATTATGGCTTCCAGCAGTAATCCATAAATATGAACCCCAAAGATGGTCTATGGAAATAATTGGATTGTAGGAATAAACCATAAAATTCGAGTTTCTGAAAAAGCCCATGGTTACTAAATGCTTTTGTTAATGGATTTTTTTTCTCGTCTATCTGTACCAAAGGATATTGTTTTCATAAGTAACCTATCCAGTATTAATATAGACGATGAAGATATTTGTCTCATACACATCTGACAACAAACACAATTTTTTTCTCGAACATATAACAATACTATATCCCGGAAGAGGTTCAACGGAAATGTGAAATATCACCCCAGTTTCGAATAATACGATAGACGGCTCTGAAAGAGCATGTATCATTCTACTTGGTGGTACAAAATTTATTACTATGGACGCCTATATTTACTAGATTCCAGAAGAATTTGTTGGGTTTTAAAAATATACGGCGTAATTACCACCTTAAAATGATAAGTGAGCATTTTATGGAGTATTTATACTCATCTTTTTTGTTCCAGAAATACATTGTAGAGAAGCTTAAGGATCCGTCTTATGGGTTGTGCTATACGAGAATTCTAACAATCGAATCTCTCGTTATCATTAACTAGAAGTTTAATGACCTTGAATTATTCATGCTTAGGCATGGTCATCTTGGATACCAAGGTTCTGTCAAAAATGATTAGAACGTTACAAAATGCTCATGGAAATACTTCACAGAACCTGAAGCTTCCATCGGATAATGATGTAAATTGTGTTGTTTGTTCATGAAGATATCTGGTTGTTAAACTAGCATTAACAAAAGCATTATGGTAACTCACTGAATCACCAACATACCTACAAAGGATTTAAGACGACATTTGTAGGGATTATTCACTACCGGAAGCACCCCTTGTTTCAAATAGAGGAGGACGGGTTATTCACATTTCATTTGATGGTCAGAGGCGAATTGAGGTTTTTTTTTTTTTGATATTGTAAGGTATTGATAGACGCATTAACTGGATGGTCTCTTGTTTATCTTCTAACATTAATGTTTTTATTTTTCGAACTACTTACACAAATTATTTTGTTGCATACTTCATTTTCGTACTTTCTTATTAGGTCCATTTGTCTTGATGATTATTTTACATTTAAGGCTTTTGATGCTTTGCTTTCAGTTGGTGTTATGCCAAGCACTAAATAGTACATGTGTACACTCAAGAGGTTTAAAGGAAATGTGAAATATCATTTAGGGTTCGAATAATATGATCGGCGTATTTGAAAGAGCGTTATCATTCTATCTGGTGGTACAAAAGTTATTGCTATGGGCGCCTTATATTTTAAGAAATTCCAAAGAATCTGTTGATTTTTGAAAATATTCGGCGTAATTACCATACTAAAATGATAAGTGAGCATTTTATGGAGTCTTTATACTCATCTGTTTTGTGCCAGAAGTACATTGTTGAAAAGCTTAAGGCTCTCTCTTCTGGGGTGTACCGTACGAGAATTTAAACAATCAAATCTCACGTTATCATCAACCAGAAATTTAATGACCTTGAATTATTCATGCTTAGGCATGGTCGGCTTGGATACCCAGGTTCTTCCAAAAATGATTAAAAGGATACAAAATTGCTCATGGATATCCTTTACAGAACCCGAAGCTTCTGTCGAATAAGGATCTAAATTGTGTTATTTGTTCCCTGAGATATTTGGTTTTTAAACTAGCATTAATAGAAGCATTACGGTAACTCTTTTAATCACTAATATACGTACAGAGGAATTAAGGTGGTATTTGTAGGTCTTATTCAGCATGCATTGTGGATTTTTTTTGATATATACGGTATTGATAGACGCATCCATTGGACGGTATCTTGTTTATCTTCTAAGACTAATATTGTGTTTTCCGAACTACTTACACAAATTATTTGGTTGCATACCCATTTTTGGACTTTCTTATTAATTCCATTTATCTTGATGGTAAACTATAATTTAGGCTTTCTATGTTTTGCTTTCAATTGGTGTAATACCGAACACTAAATAGCATATGTGCACACTTAACATAGTATGGTTCAGTTCTTTGTAAAACATCTTTAGTTGATTGCTCGACCAACTATATACCACCAGTAGTGTTTTGGAGAGCAACCTTACATTCCATATTTACGTGTTTGATCTATGGCGTCACTTGAATATATATGTTGGTTTTGATTCATTACTTATCATAAGACATTTAAAACCTTGAGCAAGTAATTTCTTATTGCATATGAGACTTTATTCTCATCGTTAGGGGGGAGCAGTTAAGCCTTTATAGGAACAACATGAAGTGTCTCATCTTTTGTCGAGCCTGCAGCTGTTTTTGGGATATTTTTCATGTATTTTAATTAAAACCTAAAAACTATCATGAATAAAGTTTTCCTTGAAGATCAGATAAAATTTTGGAACAAGAAGTTTCTATAGATGAGATAATGACGTTTCCGCTATGATCTTGAAAACTAAAATGCCACTAGAATTTGGCATGAAAACCTACCACCAGTTGGCATGAGTAAGGTTGATAACTTTTAAGGTTCTCAAATTTTAATCAGGGGAAAAAATGTCACTATATGAGGATGGTGTGTGTTAAGTTGATACCTAAAAGGTTTGCCCGCCTTATCAGAGGGAGAAAAACCGCCACCAGAAGATGGCATATGTTATGTCGACAAACTAAACGGTTTTCCCATTAAGTTAGGGAAAGGATAGACACCACCAAAAGGTTGGAGTAAGAAATGTCGACAACTAAATAGGTTATCTGGGTAAATTTACCATCCTGATCAGATAAAGTCAAGCTGCCGTTAGAATTGGCGTGAAACTATCTCATTTTGTTTTTCTCACACCAAAATATTTGATGCAGTTAAGGTGTTGGAGATTACTCATGATTAAATCATATAGTTGCGGTAGTTATTGCCAAATATTATTTTTCACTTCCATGAGGATGCAATCATAAGAAGTTGTCTCAGCAGTCGTTCACGCCTTAAGCGTGTCTTAACTCATTACTTGATCACTGCGAAGATTGCTCCAGAAAGATGACAAACATCCTAAAAACTACATATGTCGATTCAGGGTCCAAAATTCGTAGAGATATCTATTGGAGAAGTCGTCTGGTCAGTAAGCAATACAACATCCGATCATCCATGAGGTGTTGTCAGAACGAAGGGGTCAAGAGGAAAGATTTACTTCACCAAGCGTCAATAGTTGAACGCTCACCATCAGCCGCAACCCCAGCTCCATCCTTAGCCTCAACACCATACCAAGGACAAATTTTGTTGCATGTCCCAGGAAAAACTCTATAGCAACAATAACAAATGCCAAAGCCAGCTCTTCTCTGGGTCAGCGCCATCCCCTCGTCCCCAAAGACGCATCATCACATATTGGGCTACACCCACCCCCCTTCTCTGCCCTTTCAAAAAACTCTGTTGCAAGCTTCAACTCCTGAAAAATCCTTTCAACCTTACTTCTAGCCTTGATTACTACATCCAAGCTTGAAAATCCACTTACTTTATCAAGACGCTCATGTGAAATCCTAAATGACGATAAAGCCATGCAATGTCAAGATCAAAATTCTCAGCTTCATCTACAACTTCTTCCTATTTTTGAGGACGACTCCCGAGATTTTTTTATGAGGGAGAGGGATCATTACAAATTAGAATAAAAAGATGGAATGGTGAAACCTCCGACACATGAGTACTCAGGAAAAATTCTATTAAAGTGGAAATAAACACCAATTCCCGTATTAAGGTACACAACTGACACTATCTCTGTTACACCATTGTTCTGCATATCAACACCAGCGAAAACACCATACTTAAAAAGTATGCGAGAGGGAGTCTATTATGATTTTCAGTATGGGAGAGGACATTATCCGTGCCATAATCAATGGTAACTCTTGTTTCTTCATCTGTAAACTCTGGTCTCTGATTTCGGTCATTCTCCCCCTAAAAGTAGAGATGTTACAAGCATATTAAGTCAGAACATGTCAAAAAAAAAATTTTGAGCATGAACCATAAAACCCACTATAAATACTCATAAATGTCATATACATTCATCATAAAGTAATATTTGAATTATTATATGGTCTAAACCCATTACAAGACGTTTCACAAAAATAACGTCAGAAACCGTTTACACTGCCTCTTGGAAACTTTGAATCTGGAGACAATTGGTAAGGAATCTTAGCATGATTCATATCTCAAAATTTTCGTATGGATAGATACTATAACATGCTAAAGGTGCATTAATCGGATAAACGAGCTAAGAGTTATGGCCGAAACGGTGAGCGGCGTCACGTCTGAAAATTGCCAGAATTTTCCTGGATACTTCCTGAATTTTACTATTGGGTCGTTTTGACGCCCCAGAAAAGCTCAAAACCTAAATTTTACAGGTTGCACTTTTAAAGGCTAAAATTGATTCTACTGTAAAAATGAGTTTACAAGAAGATTTTTATCATTATGCCTGAAATTAAAGCGACAAACTGAAACTATCGTGCAATGGTCAGAGGATCTAAATGCGAGGTTGTAAATGGTGGATTTTTGACAAGGGTCAGAATTATAAAATCTCCCTTGTTCCTAGAAGAAGGAACATAGAATTATCCGTGTATATTTATGCGCATACTTCTAAAACAATATCAAAACATGAAATAATGTATTTTTACTTATATTCCGCAGGCGAATTAAGAATAGAGTCTCTAAAAATAACTACAGGTGTTCTGTATTGATCACGTATTCTCTCTAATATTTATGTCATACCGAACCAGTCTCAAGTCACATAAGTTCCACAGCTGAATTCCTTGAACTTGTCTCAAATGCGCATAGATGTCTAAATAACATCTATTTATTCTGGTAATAGTTAATGCTTGATATTCGAAGACGCATTCTAACTTAATGCCCTTTTCGTAAAGAACACATCACAATTTGACGTCATGTCTTTAAAAATACATGTCATTTTAGTATCATGCTTAATGACGCGTCACTACTCATGGGCAATCTTTATTGGACGCCCACAACAAAAATACGCAACGTCCTCGAGAACGCACCACTAGGCCAACGCTAACCTAATTTCAGGCGCGCTCCCCGGGGATGCGCCACATACTATTTCAGGTGTGCTCCCCAGGGACGCGTCACATACTATTTCAGGCGCGCTCCCAAGGGATGCGCCACAAACTAATTTCAGGCACGCTCCCAGGGACGTACCACAAATTAATTTCAGGTGAACTCCCCAGGGACGTGCTAAAAACTAATTTCAGGCGCGCTCCCCAGGGACGCGCCACAAACTATATCAGGCGCGCTCCCATGGAAGCGCCACAAACTAATTTCAGGCGCGTCCCAGGGGCGCATTGCTACTTTGGCACTAGGTCTTCTCCAATCCATTTTCCCAGGTCCTGAATGAGCCATGGATGGTCTTTTGAAATTTCGCGTTATTTTGGCTTTGAACACTCGCAAAAATATGCCATGTTACTCCTAAGCTAGTATATGAACACTAAACTTATCAGACCCGACACTAATAAGTCTGGTTACCAATCTAGTGAGTTGCACGACTTGCCTCACTAACTTAGCAAGTTATTAACTTGACCTAATCAACAAAGTGGAAGCCCACGACTCCATTATTTCTACTAGATTTCAAATACAACTCATGGGGGGATTCTCATTGGGGTATTAGTCTGGTGGTCTACGACAATCGTGCGCTGTGGCAACACATCCACGAACAAGAAGGTAATAAGTAGTGGGATAGTTATAAGATAGTTGAGAGCACGAGGAGTAGTGGTCATAAAAGTCCTACCTATTTTTCGGACATGACTTCACTACAATCTCCACAATCGTTATTCCTCCATTTCTTTTGTAACTTCCACCACTGACGAGAAATCAGTGTGTCTCCTCCAAACTATAAATAGATGGCTTCATCAATTCAAAACCAGAACATAAAGAACTAAGAGACAAAATATACAGAATTAGAGATTTATCCAAGAGATAATCCATTCTTTACTACAATTAACCATCACACTGAGATTTTTTAACCTTCTTTGCTTCCCTCCCTTAAGACCTACCCAATCTTCTCCAACTTTGTGATCGAAGTAAGACGTGAACGACCATTTCTTGGTTTAGGCTCGTCCTGTTTGAGCTTGATCTCTCGAACCTACCTGAAAGTACCATTTTGCAGTATAGTTGTTTTCACCCTAAAACAGGGGTGTACAGTGTTAGTGGTACACCCGACGTAAGTTCTGGCAGTCAATCTTCCATATACTATAATAGTAAAAGCAGTTTTCTGAAAGCTATATAATATTTGCACCACCAACCGCTTAAAAAAATTATACTTAAAGTGGAGTAAACTCGTAGAATATTTCGCTATACTTAAACGCATTGTACTCTTTTTCCTTCGCCAAGGTTTTGTCCCTTAGGGTTTTCCTTGTAAAGGTTTTAACGATGAAGCATATGTGTGTCCAACACCATTATCAGGCAACGTCCATTGTACTCTTTTTCATTGGTCAGGTTTTTGTTCCACTTGGTTTCAATGACAAGGTTTTTAACGAGGCAACATGCACATTGGCGTCAACAATATTATAATCTTTTGGCAGTTAGGTTTTCCCCCAAGTGCTTTTCCTGAAGGGGGGCGTTCAGGTTTTTTCCCAAGTGAAGTGGTTTTCCTGAAGATGCAGTTTTAACAAAGGAGAAAATTCTATGAAATATGTTGATCTATTCACCAAGTCATTGATGACAAAGTCTTCCAAAAGATGGTATATGGTATCAGAGAGTGCCACACGCACAAGAAAGCAAATTTTGTTCAAGAATTTTTTTATTTTGGACTTCAACGTGATGTACTCTTTTTCCTTGATCAAGGATTTGTCCCACAGGGCTTTCCTTGTCAAGGTTCTTACATGATTTAATTTAGAATAAAAATCTATTTTGAATTCTTCAGATGATTATCATTTGTTTATGTTATAAAGAATGTTCATTCTTGATTGATAGATTGTTTAGATGACCAACTAATTTGATTTATTAATTAATTTAATGCTAGTAAAGATTTAGGATATAAATGTAATAGTCGAATAACACTTACACATAGAGTACATGAGACCTTGCAGAGGGATTCTGTGGAGCAATTGTGTGCATAAATAACACTAATAAGTGGACCTTGAACTAACAGTTTAATTGCTAGGATCAATCTATAAATTCAGGAAATATAAAACATTCAACCAAAACTGCATCTAGAGTGAGCTACTACTAGGTGGTTTAAACGAATAGAATCTTGTAGTCGAGAACTTCTGTATCCAGTGATATAAGGAATTTCGGGGATAACACTGATCAAGTTGTTATCCTATGGTTGGTGATAATCCGTATTTGATGAAGAATAAATGAATATACTAGTTTGATGATTGTTAGTAACGAAGAAGGATTCCTCGATCACATTTTTCTTCATTGCTTGCATATTAATTACTTTTAATAAATCTGTTGATCATATTTAACCTAAAACAAACCCCCAAATTATGACGTTTGACAACTGATACACCTTGCTCCTTGTTGGAACGAATCTTATTTACTACTATATTATTCATTAGTAAAGTAGAAGGTAATTAAATTAATTTTTGTACTTACGACCCACAACAACATGTCGCATACGAGCCTAAGATGTTTGTGTTGTACTTTTTCGACTAGTTTTTATCTCATTAGATATTTCTGTCAAAGTTTTAATGAACCAACGATCTTGGAATGTTGGTCATCCAAGGGGAAATGTTATATATAGTCCGTATTTGGAATTGTGGCTGACCCACCATCTTTTTTAACAAGCTAACATGGTCAATATGTATCAGTGCAATAGACAAATAGTAAATGTTATACCGCTGCTCGGTTTAACCCACCAAGCTTTGGTTGTCAAGTTAAAACTCGAGTCGCTTGAGTATATTACTAAAGTCAACTTAGTTAGGTTAGACTAGGAACATGGAAATATAGAGACTTAATCTAGTTACTCATGAAGACCTGATGACGTATCGAAGAAAAAACGAAGACATCATCCTTCAATTTGAGGTTAGTAACTATAGACGTGTTATTTTATCTCTATGAACAAGTCTTTATTCATTGAAAACGTAACATACTAAGTGAAGTTTGTTACAATGACTTTTGTATTGGTGCCTTGTTCACTATACAATGATCAAAGTATCAAAAGTAAAGATACACTGTAGTTTCTTCGAAAACTTAAGGTATATGGAGTTACGAAGTATAGTTTATCTATGGACTTCATGTTTATAACATTGCACTAATTGGTAACTTGATATTATTTAGTGTGTTGAACTTCCGGGAGAATCCATACTTTAAGAAATATATTTTAAAGCAATTTCAGAAATATAGCTTAAGGAAGTATACTTGCGAAACTTGTTTCAAATTCAAAATAGGGATTCAGGGCCAATCCCAGGATCGATCCCTGAAATCGGGACCGATCCCAAAAACGATCCCTAGAACTTGACCAATCCCATGACCGATCCCTTATGGGAAGGATCGATTCCAACTCAGGACTGATCCTGACTATATCTAACTTGAACTGTACATTTTTGATGGGTCTGTTGATATTCACGGGTTTCGCAGATATCGAGATGTACATGACTTAGATTAGAATGTGCATAAATGTCGACATAATGTTTGAACATGTGATATAGTCTAATTTTTTAATGTTCAAGTATATACCTTTGATACTCAAGGCAAGATCCTAAAATATCGAATTTTCAATATCATATTTGGTATCGAATTGTATGTTTTCCACTGCCAGAGGTTTGTATATCTCTAGTAGATATTTCAGTAAAGTACATGGTTGTGTTCTAGCTAATCTTAGTTGTGATATTATGATATAAATTGATTATAAAGTGGAAATTACTTGGTATTTGCTAATTTCGGCAATAAATTATTATTACATATCTTTAGAATTTTTGAAATTGTTAAATGGTATTTCCAATCAGTGCCTTGGTCATAACACTATAAATATGATTCTTGTATTCTTACAAACTTATCCTAGAACACACCTTCTGTAGAGTATAGAAAAACCGACTTGTTAAAGAGATATGACTTCCTTTAGCCAGCGATACTGATACGGGGTTACGGATACAGATACGGGGATTCGTCGATTTTAAAAAAATATGGACACGGGATACGGTGGGATACTTTTATTTATTAAAAATATTATATACAATAATAAATCATTATAGAAAAAAATCACATAAAATAAAAAATATCATAAATATTATTTGGAACTTGGGATAGTAAAAATAAAATAAAAACTATCTAACATCTCGCTCATCCATCACTCATCAATATTGTCTTCATCAAAGAGCACCGCTTCTAGTTCTGGCTCGTCAAGTAAAAGATTTTCAACTTCAATTTCTCCCACATCGTCAAGTGGATCAAATGCATCTCCACTAATATCCCACATTTTACTATCTCCTTTCGTATAATTTTTCAATTTTCATCAAAGGAGACGAAGATTACTAAAAACAAACACTAAATCCTCAGTTCATTGGGGTTCAATCTGTTTCTCTTCATAGAATAGATAAAATTATATGTGCTCCAATTTCTCTCCGAATACTGATAAGTACAAATATCTATAAAGAAATAGATTTTGTATATAAAATTTTAAATATATAGATTTCGTATATAAAAATATATATCAAATTATTGGAAGTATCCCCTCCTAGAGTATCCCAGAGGTATCCCAGAATATCCCCTACCTTTTTTATAATTATAAAAAATGGATACTTTAAATGGAGTATCTGATATGTTTCCCAAAGTATCTGATACTGATACGGCGCCGATGTGGGTACATCACCATTTTTGAAGTATTCGTGCTTCATAGGATATGAACAATCTAATAAGGTGACACATCTTGCGCTTCCTTTTGTTAAAATCTTCATTGGGATCAAGAAGCCTGTAGTTTTATCGTTGGTGTTAGGCTAGAACTTTATTTAGTTTTTATTGATTACCTATTGTTTGTGGGGAAAACGAATTTGAAGGGTAAATTAGGAAAAGTCGGGTGATCAGATGAGTATTCGTCTAATCCTTAAATATTTGTATTATAGAAGTACTTTTTTTATATTCGAGAGATCAATTTGTACAATCCTTGCCTAAATCAACAATTGGTTGTTCCAGTCTTGCTTCAGTCACAAAAGGAATGAGAAAGGTTGGTCTTAGGAAGGGAAGCAGAGGAAGTGTTGAGGTTGGAGTGCCAGGCTCCGTTAGGTGTGATAGGTGTTTATTCTTATGAAGGATTCTCTGTGTATGACTGAGAGAATTCCTTGATAAAAATCAGATGATAGACTTGTGTGTTTGTACATCTGCGACTTAGTTTAATGTTTCGATCATATCTCTTAGCTTGTTTATCCGATTGATGTGAAATTTTAGTATGTTGTAAAGGACATATATACGAAGAGTTTGGTATATAACTAGTCCATATATTAATCACCAATTGCTCCCATATCGTGACTTTCTACAGGAAATTGCAGAATTACACCTGACGAGCTTGGTGTAAAACGTTTTTTTAAGTCTTTGGACCATTTCTTGCGTCTTGAATGTTTAATGAAGGATATTTATTTCAAATAAATTCATATGTAACCCGCTATATATTTCTATACAAAATTGTATAGGCATTTTAGTAAGTCAATATCATTCAGTTGAGCATGAATGTTGACATAAGATAATTTTCGGGAGTTCAGCTGTGGAATATAACACCAAATGATACTCAAGTTGCTCTATACTAGTGGGAAATCCATATAAGATCTTGAGATTTGATATCTAAAAATCATAGAACATATGGGAATATTATAATAAGCATTAGTGTTATTCTAATAATTTTGTACAGGGATGAATGTTGATTCATCTAATGAATTTGATCATATATATAATAATATGATGAGGTCAGCTTGGTGATGCATTCATGTGATTACGTACATACAAAGAAAGACAGGGATGAGCATCTGCTTTAAAATTCTTTGTAGAATTACAAAGTTCAATATTTCTGAAACCAGGGTCAGAAACATTATCTTTTACCATTTTATCCCTGAAAAAACCCCACAATCTACATTAAGTCTCCTTCTTAGCACGGGACGATTAATGTTGCGTGGTAAGCACTAGATGGTGACAGTCTAATAAAAGGACAGTTGCTTAGCTTTGCTTCTCAGATATACGTCTGACGCATGCTTGGGCATACATGATCACAACAGATGGCCACATAAGATTACGATAAATCTATGTGACTCAGTTGAGAGTAGGCACAAATAAATTTAATAATTTATTCGAGGAATAAATGTATGATTGATATATAATCTCCAAATATTGAAGACCCTATATACACGACACTGTATAGACTGTAATGCCTCAATATTACTCAATGAGAGCCTTAATGAATATAAAACAATAGTAGGTCCATGCAACATAGCTGAGAGTAAGCATGGATGAGTTCAGTATTTCATTATTGATAAATAGACTTCAAGTAATGAAGGTCTATGTAGATACTATGAACACAGTAATGAATTAACATTACTCAATGTGAGTCTTAATATTGATATGTATATATGGAACGTGTTCAAGGGATTCAGTTGCAGAATCGTTACACCTGGAACAATTTTGAGTTGTCCTATACTAGTGAACAATCCATCTAGGAGCTAGGTTCGAGTAGCTCTATACTAGTATACAATCTATCTACGAGCTTTCTTATTCAAGAACAAGGTCAATGAAGAGAATGTCACGAGAGTACGTTCTGAATATTTTGTATAATCCGAGAATATTTGGGAGGAGCCGCATCAAGCACCTATGTGATTCTGAGGAAAAAGTCGCTATTATACTAGTGGGCAATCCATCTAAGAGCTGGGGTATCCATTCAGGTATAAAAATATATTCTGGATGTATATTTTGTATAGTCAGAGAACATCTGGAAAGGAATTCTAACTAATACCAATGTTATTCTGAGGACAATAACGCTCTATACTAGTGAGCAATCCATCTAAGAGTTTTCCAATCAATGTAGATTCAATACATATATTATATATAAAGAGAGAGAAAGGGATGAGTACCTGCCTTAAAATTCCTTGCAGAATTCTGAAGTTTGATATTTCTGAAACCCGGGTCAGAAACATATTCTTTTACGATTTTAGACGAAAATAAAATAACAAGGCTTAGTTGTTAGAAAGGGACATATAGAGGCACGCCAACATCAGCTGGGAGGTAGTGTCAGCAATTCAGGCTTTTAGTTTTGACCAAACATGTACACATGGCTAGACAGGAAAGAGGGGGGCCACATAGTCGTACGGACAGAGATAGGAGGTCATATTCCTGGATGGACATATGAGGATGCATGGCTAGACGGACAAGCAAGGAGACAGCTTGGACAGAAAAGCATAGGAGGAAACTTGGACGGACAAGCAGAGGAGGCAACAAGTGAGGAGGATATGCTTGGACGGATAAGTGAGAGGTTGTGTATGGACGAACAAGTAAGAGGAAATACACAGCTTGGACGCACAAGTGAGACCATCTCCTTCTCGAACTTGGTAAGTCCATTCGATATAAAAGAGAATAGATGTTTCTCTTGTTCATCACCGAGTAACCCTTTTTTTAACGCTGCCATCACTTGTTCAACCTACAAGAGTATCAGTTGGCCGTTGATGATAGGGTAAGCAAGACTTGCTTTATTTACCCGTCCTTTACGTGAGTACATCACTCATAAAAGGAATTCTTTTTTTTTTTTTGAACAACAACTTCCCTTCTCGTCGCCCAGATTGAGCGTCAATTGGTCATCACCAGTAGTAAGGTAAGCATACGTCTTCTTTTCTTCTTCTTAAATTTACGTGAGTATATGCTCACAGATGGAGTTAGGGTTTTCCGACCGAGCCCTTTTTTGTAGTAGAAGTAGTTGTTGAAGTTGAAGTGCCACCACTCTTTTATTCCAGGGACGTGAAGACGTTATCTTTGAATTTTTTTTGTTGACATAGAAGAATTTGGCCGACCAGATTGGTCAGACACAATAAGATGTTGCCAAGCGTGAAAGCTGTTGAGATGGCTACAACATGGGAAGCTTGAATCCCATCTAGAAATTTCTGTTTGCGCATCATTCACTGTAAAGGATATAGAAACTTCATTCGATGATCGTTTTCAATGGTTGACCCCAAATTTCGAAACCAAGAGACAAAGATATCATATGCAACGAGAATCAATTAATTTGGAGTTTACTAGGTCGTCCAATCATGCGTGAACACCCGTGATTAGTAATCCCGTGTAAAGTTTCAGATTCTGTAGACTTTAGCGTAAGAGCCATATCTCTTAGATCGTGTATCCAATTGACGCGCCTTTTCAGTATGTTATAGCAGAGATATATACAAACAACTTTTGTGAAGGATGCATCGCCCCATTTCTCACCAATAAATACGTTTTTCAAAGTTAGGGGAATAAGTATGTAATAGCTTGGGTATACCACTTGAAGGTGTCCAAGAACTTCGAATTCCATATACACTAGCTTCGTCATGAAGTTGATGCTGTAAAGAGTTGCAAACAGTAGCAGGTAGTTGTACACAAGAGATGGAATACCAGTGAGCGTAAGATAATGACTCAAGTCATAGTTGGTACCAGTAAGGTGGAAGACAGAGTCAAGAGAAACTAGTGATGACTCCTGATAGTTTTCTTGATATAGACAAACTCAGCTTAGACGTGCTTCGTTATTGACTTTATGTGTGTTGTACCCCCAAGAGTGGCAACGCAGGTGCAGAGGTGTCGGGCCAAGGTGAACAACTATACGGGTAGAGTGGTCGACATTAACCCTAGAGGAGTAATTAAAGGAGATAGACAGTCCTCTGCTCATGAGTATTCATCTTTTGACATTGAATTTGATACGAAGTTTTCAACTCCATTACCAAGAATAAATTACGCATCCATATCACAGATATTAAGTGCATATAACCCCTCTATCTATCCAAGTATCATGCTATTGATGCTCTATTATAATATTGTATGACGAAGGATGAATCTTGGATGTTGCATTATACTTCCCCACTGGTAGAAGTTGTCATTGACCGATGATTGGGTAGATAAACAAAAGGCTATGTAACGCCAGAGATCTCAAGTAGGTGACTTCCTCGGCATAAAATAGGTAGAACAAGCATCAAGTGACCACATCATCTATTAGCGAATGGAGAAGTGGATCTGACCGTGTTGCAGGTTGATCAAAGGTAAGGTGGTGGCTTTGATGACAGCGGTGGCACGTTAGAATCCTTACGACTAGACAAGTTGGTCAGACACGAGAATGCATGTGTGACCAACAGCAGTAGCCTAATTGAATCGGTAATTTGTATGTTGTTAAACTTAAAGATCCAAATGAATCTGATTAAAATTGATGAATGCGTTGAGTCTTCAGTGAGTGAATGAATTTTATTCGAACTTTCCATCAACGATCTAGTCTTTGAATAACTAGTTTTTCAGATATGGTGGATCTTCTAATGTGTTGGAAGAAATGCCTCGTGCCAATTATCAGTCCCCAAGTGTATCTCACTTGGAATTCATCAGTAAAATAGACATAACATTATTTGATGGAGTTATCATGTCTCTAGAAATTAATCCTCTCGTATAGAACATGGGATATATCGCAGTCTCATTATATTGTTGGTTGTTGCTGATGGGCTGTGGCTGGAGAAAGAACTTGGATGGAAATTGGTGCCGAAGTCGGTGCTGGCGTCGAGGATGTCAAGCCGTATGAGTTGAGCGTACATGGATGGCTATGCACCTCATAGGTGATCGATCTACTGATGAGACGTTTTTTCCCCTGAGTATTTATATGGATTTACTCGTTATTGAAAGTCCTAGATCTTCTCTGATTATGTAAAATCTGGTAGCAGTAGGAGAACCCATTTTTACTTGAAAGGTGATGTGACCATATGTATTTATGGATTTTTATTCAGGATCCTTGATTGTTGTTGGAGCATGGACAGCTTCAACGAGTAATCCCTAAGTTTTTGAGTATCTTGATAGGGACGATGTTGACGCCAACCTGCATCAATTAATATCTCACCAAATTCTGTATCATCGAGACAAGTATTGGTGAGCAGTCCCCACTCACACTTTTCTTTCCCCTCATCTATCTGAGTAGGCTCATGACATATTTCATTTTCAAAATATAATCATTTGTCAGGCACAACATGGTTGAGAGCAGTAAAAATATTTTTGCGTTGCGCCTTCGAGCAGAAGAAAAGCTCACACATGTGTTTAATCATGGACTGAGCTGTTTGATTGATAGGTTTTCTAGACATGGTGAAACTTATGACTAACAGAGGCTTTTTGTGTACTCTTTCAGTACCGAAGTGCAACTCTCCTGAGCTTTGTCATTTCTTGTTATGTTGGTGGACGTTAAATGATAGGTAACTTGATGGTGTATCATGTGTCCACACTTAGAAGAGTTTGGGAATTCAGGAGAGACCGAATCTTCCCATGGTTATTGCTGACGTTAAACGATGTTGGAGTTGTCACTAGTGTCGCTTGCATTTGGTTGGCCTGCCTGTGATGTTGGAGTTGGAATTGGTGCTGGTGATGCATGCTTGGGTTATTCCTCTGGTGTTGCAGCTTTCTTTTTTCCTCATTCAGTCACAACACCCATAGATGGTTGAATGTTATATCCTTTACTTGTGAGTCGTCTGTTAACACAAGTCTCACATGTTTCTTCATTCATAGCAGGTCTGGCTCTCTCAATCAAAGCAGATGTAGTTATAACCCGTCGCCTGAGTCTGGGAAAGAGTATCCTGCACTTGCATCAAATCGGTTATAGTAGGCAGACCCTAAGTGTTCCCAACTTCTTCACCACTCTAACCAGAAAAAAAAAGGTGTTGGTAACCGGAGGAATATTGCAAGGAGTACCAAAGTTGTACTAGCAGAATTGGCATTAAGAGTTAGTTATTGAATCTGACCTAAGATCAACCGCTTTGAAAATGGTGAAAAAATAATTTTGCAACCGAGAGATTGATCTCCCACTATGGTTTCCAAAATGTTTGTGGGGAAAACGAATTTGAAGGGTAAATTAGGAAAAGTATGGTAAAAAAATGAGTAATCGTCTAATCCTTAAATATTTGTATGGTAGAAGTACTTTTTTAGATTCGACAAATCAATTTGTACAATCCTGGCCTAAACCAAGAAATGGTCGTTCCAGTCTTACTTCAGTCACAAAAGGAAGGAGAAAGGTTGGTCTTATGGAGGGAAGCAAAAGAAATGTTGAGGTTGGAGTGCCAGACTTCGTTAGGTATGATAGGTGTTTATTGCCTTGAAGGATACTATGTGTATGACTGAGAGAATGCCTTGATAAAAATCAGATGATAGACTTGTGTGTTCGCACGTTCTGTCCTGCATGCTCTGTGTGTTCACTTTTTCTATCTTGTCTCTCCATTTCAATAGATTGAAGAATATATTTATAATTGCATAGCAGTAACCGTTCACCCCGTCCTCATAGGAAGTTGTAGCAGTTGTAAAGTACTGGCGACATGGAGGTGATGAAGAGTATGTTGAAAACCGTGTCTCACTTGTGTTGAAGACTGGACGGTTACACACCCATCACTCTTCTACTAAGCTAACTGTCAAACATTCCATACACTTCTCGTAATGGGTGCATTGCTACACCTCATGCCGTAGACCGCCATACCAATATGATACGAGCATAATTTATACATTTTTGCCACTTAATTTATATTTGCTAATGCTTAAATTTTTACTAATAATATATTTTTATTGTTTTGTTAGGTGGTATGCGTAAAACCCGAAATTACGAATAAATATAGTTAAATGGGCATGACATGAGCTTTTATAGTTGCGCACTTGTCTAATATGGTCTTGGACCTGTGTAGTCAACTGGTGGAGATTAACGTGAGAGATAATAATCAATAAAGGAGAGATAGGACGGAAGAGAGAGAAGGGGGGATTTTCAGTTCTGTTTTTCTTTTGGGAGGCGGAGCTCTAATTGTGTACAGGAGAAGAGTGATTTCTTATGATCTGTTTTTCTGGGTTGGAAGTTGTACAGGAAAAGAAAGGACAACGCACGTTTTTAGGTTTGATTCTTTCCCTCTATTCCTGTTAATACTTTTTATGGGTTTTAAGAAATTCATCTCCATGTTCTAATTAATTTGTATCTAGGGTTTAACGTTGAAACCACTTAAAGTTTTAGATCAGTTAAATCGAATTATTTGATACAGACTATTATGATTTGAATAGATTAATTCCATGATTTTGATTTATTGATTTAATGAAAAATTAGTTGTTGCTTCACCGGTTATGTACAATACAGTAACTTATGTGTAGAACTAATAGGATAGCAAATATGTTTGTCTACTTATTTGATATTTCATGCTTGGGTTAAATCCTTAGATGGGGTATGCTTAGAAGAGCCAGATATTATTTGTGAACCTATAATTAGTTTCGTATTATTTTCTCGCTAACGCAATTAAATGGTGTATGCATGAGACTTAGAGCTTGATGCGCCATGCTTAGGGCGTCCCAGTGACATTGCGAACTCTAATACATATAATAGGTGATGTCGATAGAACGAACAATAAATGAATGTTCAGGAATTATGTTTCACTTAAGTAATTAAATAGAAATAGTGATGGATACTAAAAACCATGGTTACTGACTCTCTCTGCTTAGTTATTTAATTAATTTATTTTATTTTATTATTTTATTCATAAATCTAAAAATCCAAAAATATTATTTCTGGTTAGTTTATTAAGAATATTGATTGCAGTATTGTCCCCGCTCCCTGTGGTTCGACCCGTACTTGCTGTTATCTGCATTGTTGACACTGTGCGATTGCGGTTTATTTATATAGGATATCTAAAATCTTATCAATTTTTGGCGCCGCTGCCGAGGAGCGGTTGTGGAATATTGTAATTAGTATTTTTAATTTTCTAATCATATTTTAGATTTTATTTTTAATTTTTATTTTGTATATATTTATTTTTATTTTATTTTTAGGATTTTTAGTTCTTTTTGACTAGTTTTGTGTCTTAGAATTTTATTTCAGGTACCTTTTGGGTTGTTCCTAGTCGTCTAGCTCAACAAAATTCGTCTGCTGTAAAATATTCACGGATTTCTTGCTTGTGAGTTATATATTGAACGATTTGGACAGGTTGGACGCTCATTACCTCAAATTGTGAATGTTGATACGAGGTACTAGTACTGCTTTTCGAAGTGGGAAAATACTTAGTTGAGTTCTTTGAACTCTTCCGTTCCAATTATAAGGGTAGGAGAAATTATTTATTTTTATTTTCTTTTCTTTTGTATATATGGAGTCTGTTTGCATGATTGATTCTAGCACAAATAGTGTTAATGATCCGTTAGAGGCTTGCTTGGCCCATTTTGGAACCTACTACGATGAGGATAGGCATTCTGAAGAAGTTAATGCGTTGTTAGATTCTGTACCCGTTTTGGATTATGGAAAATGGCAACGTAAACCTGGTAATGATGTATGTGTTAATTCCGAGGAAACTTTATTTAAGTTTAACGACTTAGATTTTGTTTTTAAACCCCTAGACTTCCAAAAGTTACCTAATTTAGTGTTATCATTATGTACTTCAAAAGTTTTGTTGGATCTCTTTGCATCCAAATACCCAGAGGACTTGCCTGTTCCTGACACTGTGCATGAACCAATCAATACTTTCCCAATCCCAATATTATCCACATATTTTGTTCTTTACGCACTTTGTGGTGTAATAAAAACTTGGTTTGGGGGTAATCCCTTGTTTTTGATAGTTTCAGTGTCTCCGTGTTGCCAGAATATAAGTGTGAAACTGTCATTTGTATATATTGTATTTTGGGTTGATCCCCAAATTTTCAGGTTGTTAGTGTTTGAGGATCCTTTCTGTACATATCCAGTAGGTAGATTTTTATTTTCTTATTTTCTTTTTAGGATTTTTGTTTATTTTTATTTTTGGTGTTCTTTGTTATTACTATCGTTTGATATGTGTTACAGAGAATACTGCTTTTCTTGCGTCAATCAGGTGAGACGTTCCAATCCCTTCTCTTTGATTTACATTTGTTTCTCCTATTTATATTTACTACATACCATTTTAGGTTGCACGGTTTGAAACATTGAGGAAAATGTTAAATTTAGGTTTGGGGGTAGAGTTTCAGAAACTTGATGCTAATAAGAAACTCCGAAATTGAGAAACTTGTAAATTATTCAGGATGACACTAACCATTCTAGGTAGATGGAAACATAGCTCTTATCTATAGGAATTGGTGTGCCCAGATAAATGATATATTCATATATGAATGCACTCAGGTGTTAGAAATAACATGATAATCATTGAACAAGCATATATCGGAATCATCATAATCATATCACTTTCGATTTTTATTTTTGCAATTTTATGTTTCTCTAAGTGATTTGGTGGGGCCCTAGTATTGCCATAAGGTCGTAGCTCGGATGCGTTAGAATTTTAATTTTGCTGAAAAAAATAAAAAAAAATTGACACTTTGACAGCAATATGTGTGTGTTTTCCCTGTCTCCGTCGCCTAAGCAAGCGTGGAAAGCAGGATCCATGAGAAATATCATGTAATCTGCTGAAAAGGAGCATGCACTTAGATTCAAAAGATTTAATCATGTAGTCATGAAAAAAAAAACAAAAAAAAAACATATTATGTATATAAATAATAATAATAATAATAATAATAAAAGAAGGAGCATCCGAGCCGGACTTTATACTAATATTTTGGGAAACATCGTTCACCTTAGTCAACATATGCACCATTCATTACTTCTATTTCCAATTTCTAATCTATCCATGTGTTTGAATTTGATTGATTTCGAGAAATGTGAATTGTATCCAATTTTGGATGTTCAATGATTATTTGAGTAGAGTTTTGCATTCTTATATGAATTTTAGCACGCTGAGTGCAAACTCGTGTACATTAATTGGATTCATACATGGTAATGATTCATATAGCTGAAGAATTTATTATGCCAACTAAATAACTTGTTTAGTGTGTATCCTCAATCGTTCACACGTAGCTAGAATTTGGAGTAAAGGTTTTGTGGGTACACCTCACGAGACAAAACTCGTCCGCTAAGGCCGCTTGGGGGGTTTAAATGCTTATTACATATGCTAAATGTAGTCGCGATTCCTGTGAAAGTGAGTTAGGATTTTATTTTATTTTTAGATTAGTTTTGCTCGAGGACTAGCAAAATAGG
Source organism: Papaver californicum (assembly GCA_023531435.1). Lineage (NCBI taxonomy): Eukaryota > Viridiplantae > Streptophyta > Magnoliopsida > Ranunculales > Papaveraceae > Papaver > Papaver californicum. The sequence goes on along the minus strand of JAJJMC010006603.1, from coordinate 215,207 downwards.
TTTGGGGGTATTTGATACGGGTATAATTTTTACATATTTACCACTTAATTTATTTTTGCTAATGCTTAAATCTGTACTAATAATATATTTTTATTGTTTTGTTAGGTGGTATGCGTAAAACCCGAAATTACGAATAAATACAGTTAAATGGGCATGACATGAGCTTTTATAGTTGCGCACTTGTCTAATATGGTCTCACACCTGCGTAGTCAACTGGCGGAGATTAACGTGAAAGATAATAATCAATAAAGGAGAGATAGGACGGAAGAGAGAGAAGGGGGGCTTTTTCAGTTCTGTTTTTCTTTTTGGGAGGCAGAGCTCTAATTGTGTACAGAAGAAGGGACAGGCTCTGATTGTGTACATGAGAAGAGTGATTTCTTCTGATCTGTTTTTCTGGATTGGAAGTTGTACAGGAAAAGAAAGGACAACACACGTTTTTAGGTTTAATTCTTTCTCTCTATTCCTGTTAATAATTTTTATGGGTTTTAAGAAATTCATCTCCATGTTCTAATTAATTTGTAGCTAGGGTTTAATGTTGAAACTACTTAAAGTTTTTGATCAATTAAATCGAATTATTTGATACAGACTATTATGATTTGAAAATATTAATTCCTTGATTTTGATTTATTGATTTAATGAAAAATTAGTTGTTGCTTCACCGGTAATGTATAGTACAATAACTTATTGATGTGATTTTATATAGTGGTAAAAAGAGGTTCGATTCTCGAACTTGTGAAGGTAATGATTTTAGAAAATATTCAACTTAATCTAAACTAATAAAAATCAGGAAAATACACTAGAGATGATTTTTAGAAAATATGGAGAAAACTAGGAATCAAGATTCAGTTATTTCTAACAATCTATGTGATTAA
>JAJJMC010006603.1:133047-214325 GCA_023531435.1 Papaver californicum | reverse complement strand
TTGACCGAGTTGACTGGGCCGAGTTGACCCGCTGAGTTGGCCCGATCAAGTTCATCCCGATCCAAGGGTGCCTCAATCCAAAGTGTGGGTGCCTTGATCCATTTTCCCGGGTGCTTTGAACACTTTTTGAGCCAATTTTTCCACAAATCTTTATTCTTCTAGTGTACCTACAAAAGCATAAAAACACGTAATAGACATAAAATCGAATACTAACTTACTAGAAATTAAGGTGCAATTTAGACACTAAAATGTGTCTATCACTTATGCGCGGAATTAATAGGATAGCAAGTATGTTTGTCTACTTATTTGATATTTCATGCTTGGGTTAAATCCTTAGATGGGGTATGCTTAGAAGAGCCAAATATTATTTGTGAACCTGTAATTAGTTTCTTATTATTTTCTCGCTAACGCAATCAGCTGGTGTATGCATGAGACTTAGAGCTTTTGATGCGTCATGCTTAGGGCGTCCCAGTGACATTTGCGACTCTAATACATATAATAGGTGATGTCGATAGAACGAACAATAAATGAATGTTCAGGAATTATGTTTCACTTCAGTAATTAAATAAAATAGTGGTGAACCATGGTTACTGACTCTCTCTTCTTAGTTGTTTAATTAATTTATTTATTTTATTATTTTATTCATAAATCTAAAAATCCCAAAATATTATTTCTGGTTAGTTTATTAAGAATATTGATTGCAGTATTGTCCCCGCTCCCTGTGGGTTCGACCCGTACTTGTTGTTGTATGTATTGTAGACACCGTACGATTCCGGTTTATTTATATAAGATATCTAAAATCCTATCACAATACCCTAGTGAATATCCCCTTATTTGTGAAGTCGAAAGAGACTTGCTTAGTCAAATTGACTTATGACTTGTCATGCATGACTAGACATGAATAATGAATCCTGATGAGCCTAACAGGACCAGTAAGGCTTGTAAAGAGCAGGTATACAGAATGCCTTATATCAAGACTCTGGTGTGCTCAAGTGAGCAGTGATAGTTCAAATGTGTCAACCAGTATTGACATGATGAACTGAATAGGTGATGCCGGATGCAGGCATTGAGTAAGTCGAACACTGCCTCTCACGTCATCAACGAGAGATGATGGATGGTCGTGAAGGAGTGACGAAGGAAATATTTGAGTGTTGAAGTGACTAAGCATGTGTAGCCGGAGTCACATAAGTCAATTAGCATTGATGTGCTTATTTAAAATAAATAAATAAGTGTAGCATGTTGAGTGCAAGCATATGTAGCTTTCTGCGAGGCCACATATGAAAAATAATTGTGCGTAAGGCCAATTATGACCTTGATAGACAAGGTAAGAGACTTGACTTGGATGGACAAGTTGAACGTGGACGGACAAGCTTAGTTAGGTGCTAAGGCGGACAAGCTCAGCTAGGTGCTAAACGGACAAGCTTTGCTAGGTAAGATGGATAAGCTTGCTAGGGATGGACAGACAAACTTACTAAGTATCTAAGGAGGACAAGCTTCTTATGTAGGTAAGACGGACAAGCTTTTTAGGAAGCTAAGGAGGACAAGGTAAGGGGGCATCATCCCCTGGACTTGGACGGATAAGAAAATCCTTTTCCCTCTCGACCTCTTTTTCTTTTATTTGCACTAACAACATTTTTAACCCTATTTGTTACTGGTAGCTCCATGTAAGCAAGCTAGTGTATATTTGTTGTATGATTGCATAAAAATATCACTTGAGTGAAATAATGAAGTAAACTTGCCTGAAAGAATGAATAATTTCGTGAAACTTCGTCGTCAGAAAATTCAGATTTATGATCTTCACTGAAAACGCTGTAAAATCTTCATACGAAGTCCATTTTTGATGATATACCCCAATTTTTGATTTCCAGGAGACCGTATATCTTTCTAAGCAAAAGGATTTGAGTTTTGAGTTGGTTCAGTGCTTCAAAAATACGAAACAAAAAAAAGTCAGGAAGAATTCATGAATTTTTCAACTGTGAATTAGTTTAATCTTTCTATCATATTTCTTAGCTCGCTTATCTGATTGATGTGATTTTTTAGTATGTTGTAGATGACATACGAATACTTTTGTATATTCCTCGTCCCCAGATTCATCACCAATTGCTTCCATCTCGCGACTTTGTATATGGCAGTGCATAATTGCACCTGCCGAGATTGGTGTAAAACGTCTTTTTAGGCCTTTGGACCATTTGCTTGCGTCTTGCTTCTTGAGTTTTTAATGAAGGATATTTATGTCGAGTAAATTCATATGTAACCCTATATATACTTCTATATAAAATTGTATAGGCATTTTAGTAAGTCAATATCATTCAATTGAGCATGAATGTTGATATAAGGTAATTTTCGGGAGTTCAACTGTGGAATATAGCACCAAATGATACTCAAATTGCTCTATACTAGTGGGAAATCCATATAAGATCTTGAGATTTGATATGTAAAAATCATAGAACATCTGGGAATATCGTAATAAGCATCAGTGTTATTCTAATCATTTTGTACAAGGATGAATGTTGATTCATCTAATGAATTTGATCGTATATATAATAATCTGATGAAGTCAGCCTGGTGATGCATTCATGTGATTTCGTACATACAGAGAGAGATAGGGATGGGCGTCTTCTTTAATTTTTTTTGTAGAAATACAAAGTTCAATATTTCTGAGACCCGGGTCAGAAACATTATATTTTACCATTTTAGTCCTAGCAAAAACCCACCATCTATACCTTTGTTTGAACTAACAGTGTAGTCATCTTCGATGGATAAAAATTGTTTATTCTAAGGTCCTTATCTTCTGATATAAGACCACTCAAGTTAGTTTGGAGATTGGCTGGTACAAATTTTAAGTGATTCTGGATCTGTAGGATAGAATTGTTGATCAATTTGTGTTAACAGAGTCCGTTCTGTGTGGTTGATCAATAATATAATCGGGTTGTTTTTACATCTATTACTTTGAAGATTGAAGACTTGAAGACTTTTCTTTTTGGTTGTGATATTTGTATGTGTGAATTTATGCGAACTTGATTCTCTGGGAATATCGTAATAAGCATCAGTGTTATTCTAATCATTTTGTACATGGATGAATGTTGGTTCATCTAATGAATTTGATCGTATATATAATAATTTGATGAAGTCAGCCTGGTGATGCATTCATGTGATTTCGTACATACAAAGAGAGACAGGGATGAGCGTCTTCTTTATTTATTTTTGTAGAATTACAAAGTTCAATATTTCCGAGACCCGGGTCATAAACATTATCTTTTACCATTTTAGTCCTAGCAAAAACCCACCATCTACACCTTTGTTTGAACTAACAGTGTAGTCATCTTCGATGGATAAAACTTGTTTATTCTAAGGTCCTTATCTTCTACATTTAGTTGTTTGGATTGATCTTGTTCATCAAGATTGATTATTTCGATAATCATTTTCTTTGTTTGATCTTTTGATCAAACAAGTTTATTGTTAAATGAAAGATCCTTTTACTCTACTTTCACCGATATAAAGATTGATTCTGGGTGATTAATAAGTGAGTTGGTTACTGAAATAGGTTAGTCCTTCACTATTTCGGGTTACGATCCAAATGAGTTGAGTGCAGGAGTCTTCACAAAGGTGAGTGCATGATAGTGGACTCTGTCTTGGGAATCACGTGCATTGTCCAGGTTGGTTGTAGGTGCAGGGATACTGAAGGAATTGAGTAACTTAGGTAGTTTACTTGGCCTCAACTATACGAAATAACAGTAGTCAATTTGTATGTCGACTTAATTATGAGAGTGTTCAAAACTGGACTAGGACCCAGGATTTTTCTGCCAAACAATTTTTCTCGTTAACAACATCGTGTGTTTTGTATAATTTACTTTACTTCCACATTGTGTTGTTTAGCTTTATAATTCAAATAAATACACTTCCGACATTAATAAAAAGGAATATGCTTTACTTTTTTCTATCTCTATCTATTTTGTTTTAGCCTTATAATTTGTTTTTTTACAATATAATAAACTTAATCATTTTATTTGTTATGAAATATCTAAATTGTATATACCTATGAATCAATAATTACAACACAGTTATCATTTATTGCTCGACTACCAATGGATTAAACCGGCCTCTAAAGTTCGATCCAGATTTCGTATAATTGATCGCTTGGCATACTTCAAAAAGAAAATTGATCGCTTGGAAAATGTTTTTTGGATACCATTTTTTTTTGCACCCAATGGACCCAACAAAATTTAAAGGGAAACCTGGGGATATGCCCCAAGAACCAACTTTCATTCGGTAATATACCCCAATTTTCCAATTTTCGGTAATATACCCCACAATCCGTATATTCCATCCATCACCATTTAAAAGTCAGTTGATCATATTTTAACCGGTCAAAGTCTTTATGAAATAACATTTCAGCCCTTATAAACTGACATTTCTAGTTTTGGGGCTCTCTCTACCACGTTTTTGGGCAGTCTTCACTAAAAAAAAAATGAAGATTGAGAGAAACATATAATGAAATTGTTTGAAATTAGAGTTTTCTAGGTTATGAACCATGTAATTTACTGTCATGGAAGGTATTGATGGTGTTTATATGGGTGGTGGTGGTGTTGATATGGCAGGTATGAAGATGATGAAGATGAATACAGTGAGTTTCTTGGTACCTGTTGTTGTAAAGTTGGAAAACCCTGAGTTTCTTTCTCCTTCTTCTACATCTTTTTTGTGATTTTGTTTGTCCTCTTTGAGATAAAATACAATTTAGATTATATTAGTTGTGAATTGTCAAATGTAATTTTGAGAGGAGAATGGTAAGCTTTGGATTTATTTCAATGTATGCAATCTAAGTTTGTCAATATAATCTTTGAAATCTGAATGCGGTACTGTACTTAGGTGAAGTTCGGCTGAAAAATACAAAAAAAATTATCTTGATCGACTGAAAAATGCAATTTTGATTGCCTGCTGTCATATGGCTTTGTATACAATTACAATGATACGTAGCATGTTAAGTCTATGAAAATTGAAACTGTCCGGCCATTCACTGTAAGTTAACTGAAATAATAAGAATGTGTTCTGATTAGGAATCAAGGTACCAAATGTGGTGTGCATGTGTCTTCATTCTATATAAGCCATCAGATTAGATGAAATCGACACATAGAATAAATCTAGACACTTAGGCCAAGATAATTGTCTAAAAAATAAAAAATACTACATCCGTTTCAGAAAAAAAGTTACTATCATTTTTTTAAATTGATCTATTTTTAGATTAAAATAAAAAAGTGATAGTAACATTTTTTCAAAAATGAAAAGACTAAAATGGTATTTTGTACGACACGTGTTCCGGTTATAAATCGTTGGATAACCATGCCCATGTGTTGTCATCACATGTTACAAGTCCTTATTAAGCGCATGCGTAATACACAAATGGTGGTTGAGGACTGAAATATTATTTTTACAAAGGTTTCGACTGGTCAAAATATGGTCAGCTGACTTTTAAACGGTGATGGATAAAAAATATGATCGGTGGGGGCATATTTCCGAAAATTAGAAAATTGGAACATGTTACCTGATGAAAGGTGGTTTTTGGGATATATTTCTAATTTTTTTTTAAAAACGTTAACACCGAAGAACTTTAAAGTTGTCTGGAATTATAAACAAGCTAATAAATTTCCACGTCATCATAAACTTAAATTCCACATGTCACCCGTCCAACGATATTTTTAAAAATATTAGTCCAAAAACACTAAAGATAAACAAAAAATACTAGTCCAAATGTAGACCAAGGTTATGTTTCTAGAAAGAAAATAGTCCTTCCAGACAAACATCAGAAAAAACACCTAAAAAAACTGACCCTCACATGTTTTTGGTGTGGGTCCCGGTGTACTCCACCCCCACCACGTGGACTAGCAGGGGGCCATGTTTTGTTTAGGAGTCGGTTTTTTAATGTTTTTGGGTCGGTTTGTTTATCAATTTTGGAAGAAAAAAATTTAGTCGAGACCCACATGTTCACACCCCCCCCCCCCCCTAAATCCTAGGGTGGTGGAATGCGCCACATCAGCACCTGACTAGCCTTTTTGGTCTACCTCTATGTCATGGTCTTGTGTAGTTTATAGAGGAAGATGATAAATGAGTAACTCTATACTCAGAGAGTACAACCTGATAACATTACTATTTCATTGATAAATTTAAAAGCTATTACAGAAGCAATAAATAAAGAAGACTACTAAAACAGGAAACCATAATACCTAGCAGATCTCTACACGTGGTTGAATCACCACACTTGATTCCTAACGGTATTAAACCCCCCCAAAAAAATTAACTAATTAAGCTTCAGATAAGGGCACCCTCCATGTTCATGACAATACTCCTATCTTCAGAACATCGATCCTTGTCCTCAAGGATGAAAATTGGGAAATTGGGCTCTTACATTTGCAAGATCTTCTCAAGTAGTATCAACAGGAATGATGTGTGACTATTGAATGAGTAGTTGTGGTACGACCTGAACTTTGCGAAAGAGTTGTCTCGTATCCAATACTTCAATGGGTGATAGAATGATCTTACCTTCCTCATTCAACAATGACAGTGTAGGAATAGTAGTTACCGCAGCTCTTATCCTATTCTTCAATTGGGATACATGAAACACCAGAGGTATCTTAGGGGTGGTGGAAAGGTCTAAATATAAGCAACCTTCCATCTTATCCACGAAAGGGAAAGGCCCATAGTAACGAGCTGAAAGATTGAAATTTTATCTCAAAGCTAATAAAGACTGCATGTACGGTTGTAGCTTAAGATAAACCAAATCACCAATCTCAAATGATCTATCTGTTTTCTTTTAGTCAGCAAAAAAATTCATTCTGTCTTGTGATTTATGGAGAAATTATTTCAAGAGATCTAAGACAACATCCATTTTCTTCAAATAATCCTTCACTGACGCTGCATAAGTTAGTGCTTCATTAGGAAAATATAAATGTGGTGGTGAGTAACCATAAAGATCCTTGAATGGAGACATCTTCAAGATGTTGTGTGGTGATTGGTATTGTACCACCATTATGCAAGTGGTGGCCAATTAGTTCAATTCTTTGGCTTATGGCATGTCATGCATCTTAAATATCATTCTAAACAAGCACTGAACCTCTCAGTTTGGTTATCTGATTGAGGATGGTAATCAGTGCTTATATGTAAATGTGTGCCTAGAGTCTTGAATAGTTCTTGCTAAAAAATGCTAGTGAATACCTTCTCTCCGTCAGATATAGTAGAAGCTGAAAGGTCATGCAACTTGAAGATATTGTTTAAGAATTCTTGAGCGATTGTAATTGCAGTGAAGGGATGAGTTAATCCCATAAAGTGACTATATTTTGTGAATCTATCCACCATCACCATGATAACATTTTTTTTTTGAAATAGGCAATACCTAAATAAAGTCCATACTGATGTGCTGCCAAGCCTGATTTGGAATGGGAAGTGGCTGAAAAAGACCAAGTGGGTGAGTGTGTTCCACTTTGTTCCTTTGACAAGGTCACAATGTCTGACAAGAAGGATAATGTCTTGCTTCAATCCTTTCCAATAAAAGTAGTTTTTAGCTCTCATGTAACTCCCTTGAATTCCTGAGTGACCCTCTATAGCAGAAGAATGAATAAAATGCAATATATGTTGTCTCAAATTTGTGGAATCCCCCACATAAATCCTTCCTTTATATATGAGTATACCTTCATTTTAAGTATAGCTGAGAACTGCAGAATTGGTGAAAAGGAATTTTGGAATAAGTTGAGAAGCCACAACATCATTCTCATAACTTAGAATGATGTTTTGAGCCCATATAAGAACTAAGACGACTACAATATTGCAACTAGAAGTAGGTGGAACTGAATGTAGACTGGAGAGTGCATCTGCAACCCTTTTCTCTTTCCCTTGTTTATAATGGATATCATAATCAAATCCAAGTAGTTTCATTTGCATCTTTGTTGTAAGAGAGTTGTAATCTTTTGCTCCATGGAGAATTTGATACTCTGCTGGTCAGTGTTTATGATAAAATGACGGCATGTGAGGTAATGTCTCTATTTAGTAGTAGTATTGATAACATCCAAGAGTTATTTTTCATAAGTAGAGAGTCCTAGAGCTTTTGGACCAAATGGCTTGTTGTAGAAAATAATGACTCTTCCCTCTTGCATACGAACAACTCTAAGTCCTCTAGAGAAAACGTCAGTCTCCACCAAAAATTACTTGTTAAAATCAGGTAAGGCAAGGACATGAGTGGTACACGTAGCATGTTTGAGATGAATGAAGGCCTCTAATGCTGATGGGGACCATTGGAAGGCATTCTTCTTCCATAGATATGTCAAAGGTTTACTAATATTACCATAAACTTTGATAAATTTTTATAATAGCCTGTAAGGTCCAAGAACTCTCTCAATTGCTTAAGAGTGGTTGTAATAGGCCAAGTTTTTATACAAGCAATCTTCTCAGGGTCAGCAACAACTACATCAGCTATAATAATGTGACCCAAATATTCCAGGGAAGATTGTGCAAAACAACATTTAGAGTATTTAGCAAAAAGTTGATGTTGTCTTAGTAAAAAAAGAACCAATGCAAGATGGTGTATATGATCTATGATGGAGGAACTCTAAATAAGATATCATCAAAGAAAACAAACAAAAATTTCCTGAGATATGGACCAAAACTGAGTTCATGAGAGCTTGAAAGGTTGTAGGAGCGTTAGTGCGGCCAAATGGCATTACCTTGAATTCATAGTAACCATGATGGGTTCTGAATGCAGTCTTGGGTATGTCAGGTGTATATATGCAATCTGATTTGATGGTAGCTAGCTCTTAAATCCAGTTTAGTAAACACTTGAGTACCATATAGTTTATCCAAAAGCTTTTCAATTATTTGAATATGGAACTTATATTTTATGGTGATGGCATTGAGCTTTCTGTAATTAAAACAAAATCTCCAATTGTTATCCCTCTTATTCACAAGGAGTATGAGAGATCAGAAAAGACATTTGAGAATTCTTGAAGTAATTGTTGTACAAGTTGTGGTACGTCAAATATTAGTAAAGTAGTAGAAATATAAAAAAATTGACCAACCAAGGAAGGTGTGTTCTTCTTAAGAAAATTCTTCATGGCATTCCCACTTATCATCATAATGGATTGTATGGTAGGAGTTACATGTAGAGTTATTTCTTGGCCATTGTGAATGAAGGAAATAGATAATTTGTCTAGGTTGAATACCATATCATCCGATGTTCTTAACCAATCATCTCCTAACACAATATCACATCCTCCTAAGAGAAGTAGTCTTTTAATCTGCAACAAAATTTAGGTCTTGCATCTTCCATTTGAGTTTCCTGCAAACTCCAGTACTTGTGTTTCTAGCTCTATTAGCCACATTGACCAACATGTGAGTTATTAGATATACTTCACAAACCAATTTATTAGACATAAAGGAATCAATGAAGCTGTGAGTACATCCTGTGTCCACCAAGATAGTTATAGCCTTCTTTTTAATGAACTCTGGTATGCGGATGGTGTCAGCACTCACGTTACTAGTGAGAGCATGTAATGAAATTTTTATATCAGATTCCACCAACACATCGTAAGAAGTATTAACATCTTGTGAAAGCTCTTGCTCACCTGCTTCCTCTTCAGCAACAACCATGAATAATTGTTGGGATTTACATCTGTGTCCTGGTTTGTAAAGTTCATCACAGTTGTAAAAAATTCCTTTAGCCCTTCTTTGATTAAGTCGTTCTTGATTCAATCTCCTTACAAGTGAGATATAAGAAGATTTGGGTGTTGAATAACGGGTTGAATAATAGTGTTGGGTGTAGGAACAACATCAGGAGATGAGGGTTGTGAGGGTTTTGGAGAAGAAAATATGTTGAACTAAGTAGTAGTGGTAGGGTTGTTTGGGAGAAATATTTTTAATGGATGTTGTTGAGATGAAAGTGCCATTTCTTGCATTCTAGTTAAGAAAAAAACTTGAGAAAAAGTTGTGGGTTTATGCATTTGAGATGAATTGCGAAAGCATCTTTCAAACCACTAATGAAACTTAGGAAAAAGTATTCCTCAGTGAGATGAGGGTTTTTTCTAAGCATCAAAGCTTTAAGTTGCTCAATCTGTTCAAAATACTCGTACACATATGTAAGTTGAAACAATTATTAAAACAACCCACACAATTATCATTAGTAAGATCTTCAAAACGATCACAAATGGAATCAATAAAACTAGGCCGAGGAACATAAGTCTTACCAGTGAGAAAATCCAGAAACCAAGAGTCTGCTTTGCCATCTAAATATAAAGAAGCAAATTATGTCTTTTCATCTTCATTAATAGAGTGGATATGAAAATCATTAATAGAGTGATTTTCATATTTTCGAACCCAGCTGCAAGGATTTTCACCACTGAACCTTGGAAAATCAAGTTTAGGAGCTTTAGAAAAATGATTTGTTGATCCAGTATTTTGGTTATTAGAATGGGTTGAAAGGTACTACCAGAAGAAGGTGGAGTTTGAGACATAGAAGGGTTAGCTTGAGGAGGTGTGTTAGATCTAGAAAGTATCTCAATAAGGGTATCAAACTTCTGCTATTTTGAGATATGGAAACCAATGATGCTAACATAGTATCTTATTTTTTAACAGCAGCAGTACGTTTTGCAACTTCACGGGTATGATTATCAGTGTGGGTTTTGAATAATTGGTTGAGTTCACGAGTTGTAGCATCAACATCTTTGATAGAAGAATTTCTAGTCATGTTGAAAAATAACCCAGTGGTCTGGATAATACCAAATATCATGGTCTTCTGTAGTTTACAAATAAAGGTGATAAATGAGTAACTTTATTTCATTGATAAATTTAAAAACTATTACAGAAGCAATAAATAGAGAAGACTACTAAAATAGAAAACTCTAATACCCAGTAGATCTCTAGATTCTCATGTAGGTGAATCACCACACTTGATTCCTAATGGTATTAAACCCAAAAATAGAATTTAACTAACTAATAATTAACTAATTAAACTTCAGATAAGGGCGCCCCCATGTTCATGGCACTCTACTGGCTTCGTTTCAAATCATCTCCTTCCCTTTCCCTATGCACTCTCTTCCTCCAATGGAAATGTCTTCTGCATCTCTCTGTTTCTCTTCCATTTCTTCAGTTTCCTTGTCCAACATAAGAAAAATCCCAACTTTCTCATTAACACCCACTTCAATCCTCATTTCAAGCCATTCCAAATCATGAACATTGCTTCACAGTCACAACCCAGAGCAGTTGTCGTCCCAAGCCTAGATTCAATTGAAACTGATAAGGTTACTGATGAAACATTCGAAGATACTACTCAAGTTCTAATTGATGAAAAGAAATGGTGAAATGGGGTTTCAAATGTTTGATTTAGTAATGATTTCGAGAGGTTCGGATAATGAAGCACTGTATAGAGCTTGGATATCTTTCTCACTCCATTCTACTTGTTTATTATATTGATCCTAGGAATTTTGGTACTACACATTCCTTGGGGATTTCCTAAAACTGGCTTACATCTACAAATTTGAGTTTAATGAAATAAATTTGTGGAGAGTGTTTTTTTTTTCTTTAAAAAAATTAGTTTTTAATTAACCTTTGCTTGCTAATTCATATTCGCATTTGGTTGGTAAGTTAGTTTAGTAATTATTGACTGGCAGCTACTATGGAATTTTAGTGATGGATGGGAGAATTTTGTGTAGGTTTTAGGAATTTTTTTGAGGAATTTTGAAATTGGGAGTTTTTGGAAGTTGATTGGTATCTAATCTAAGAACACATATTAGAATTGGAATTGGTGTAGGAAAAGTAAAGATACTCATTTGGAAGCAACTATGGAAATCCAGAGTTTCGCCAGTTAACTAAACTAGTGAATGACGTTGAGAAAACGTACGATGATGGGCACTCTTTATTGAACGATCTCTTGGAAATTCAGATGATGCCGATTTGGGAGAAGACCTGGAGTGGAAAAGAGTTGAGTTTAGGGATTTTGGCTTCTGATCATAATCTATTCTTGGTGTACTATTGAATGTGGGTATCTATAGGTTGAGTTGCCAGTGACGAGCCTACGAAGTTGTCGTAAACATTGTTGTTGGGGGTCCTCAGAAATTTGAATTAACACTTACTCTGATTGACTAGTCAAAGTGTGCATGTCTATAGGTTAATGTCTTAGTGGAATTTTCACTCCTTTTAAATGTTGGTTGGACTAAGATTCGGTTCCATTCGGAACCATGTTTTGATGTTGCTTGTCGGATTTCGTATGAGCTTTGTTTATTTCAGGCTTGTTATGCTACTAGCTGATCCTGTTGTTGTTCAATTTAGCTCTTTCTAAGGGAAAAGGCCAGGGGTTCACTTAACTGCCTAAGCTTGGGATTAACTAGTTTGTAATTAGACTGGGAATACATTACAATAGTGAAAGTGGAAGCCTGGCACAATTGAGAGGGTTTTGGTTTCCACTTTGGGAATGCTGATTGAAATTATCATAGGATACACATTCTGCTTTGCTTGTAGTTTTTCTTGTTTTCTGTTAGTAATAGGGATTGCATTTTATTGGTATTCTAATCTAAGGTAGATCCAGTTGTCGGTACCTTTTTTCAGCTCAAGTCCTGTAGATATATGTTTTGAGTTTGTTGCCGAAGCGTAATCTAGTAAAATGGGGAATGTAGGAATATCAATTTGCTTTTGGAAGTTGAATGAGTTTCAATATTAATTTGCTTTGCATCTTTCACCAACCCTGACGATCTTGATATATCAAACAAATTGTACCTATGAAGTTTAGCAAGCCAAATCATGGTCCTAGTCATACTAAACCACATAAGGAAGAAAATGACAGTAATTCCAAATGAACTAGTTTATCATGCTGGCCATTGAAATGAAGAGTGTTGCAAGACCTAGTATAAACTTTTGTGGTAATGCTTTAATAAAATCTACTTCTGAATATCGTGATGTTAGGATGGCCAAGAACATAAGAACTGACGTGACAGAAGAAAAGAGAGCTAAAGCATCTGCTACTGCAAAGACGATGAATGAGTTGCTGTTCAGAAGAATAGGAAGGCCATTGACGGTGTTTCTCTTAGCATCATTGTAGTTACCGCCGGGTACAGTAAAAACTGCAGCAAATGCTACTGTGGAGATAAGGGTTGCTACTAACATACATGAATGTGAGGTACCTCTCATCCATTTTTCTCCCTTTATCACTAAAGCTTTGTGTTTTTCTGTAAATATATATTGTGCAGTCATTCCATCTTTGTTTCTCACTAGCCTGTATCTATCTAGTAAAATAGACTCCACCCCCTGATTGAAATAATAGAGGTAAAATAAGGACAAATCATATCAGTAATAAGACTGATTAATTTAGGAAACACCGAAACTTTTTGGTTTATGTACCGAACTACACATATTTAGATTATGTAAAACTATTCCTTAGATGATCTTATCATTGGTTACCTTAAACCATTGTGCTTCTCGTTGCATCTGAAGAGCTGCGCCAGAGACTGAATTTAGTTGGTGAGAAGGTGCGATATCAGCAGCATAATGCGAGACGGTGTTACCTCTATCATCAGTTCTGGAATTCAATTCATCCATGTCTTCCTCACTCTTTTTGCATATGAAATTAAATATCTTATCATTTCTTTCTGCAGTAGCAATTTGTACCATTGTTTGTCCCTCCATATCAGACCAGAGGAGGTAAGGAAATTTCTCAAGACACTGCATAATGACTTCCATTGTTCCGTATGTTATTGCTGTTTTCATGAGGCATGATTTTTTGAAAAAATCTATAACATCTGACTTGTTCATAGTTGCATCTATCTGTGCTAACATATTAGAGACCAATTTAGAGGCTTGTTCGTTTGTCGACTTCTGGTCATACATTTTTTTTGATAAATGAAACTGTAACAAGAATAAGCCAAGTGAACAATAAATTAGATTCCTTCTTTTGAGGAAAATTTAGCCAATAGTTAAGTTTCACTTCAATAGACCTTGAGTTAAGTAAGGGATGAGGCACTGTGGGATGAACTTCGTAATGGCTCCGCTACACATTGTTGAGGACTCTCTTGGGCTTTCTAAGTCTGCTTTGCTGTCAAGGTAATCAGGTACCTCTGTGTCCACTTGAAGAACTGTTTGACGAAGAAAGTAGTTTCAAAATATATAGACTGTATTCCAGCTATAAATAATAATGAAATGTGGTTAAAGCAAGGGTACTAACACAGGTAGATGCGTCTTTGCCACCATGTTGTCTTATTTCCACTTCGAAATGAAAATGGTCTCCGAACAAGCACTTCTAATGCGCACATACCATGGTTTTTTGTTTTCTCTGTGACTAACTTTGGATAATCTTGCACAATAGACCACGCGATACCTACAAACAAACAAGCAGTACAATGTAAAATTATATAAATCAAAATATTCCAGCGAGTCCCTTGTCAAACACTCAACCATTTGTATATGCTCTAACCTTAATTTCAATGCACAAATATAAATCTTTGTATCTGATCGGTTAGTATAATTACCATAGAAATTAGAATCAATTAAATCACATAGGAGGGAAGCACCACGTTGACCAGTGAAAGGACTTGGGTCATCGTCTCTAGTAACATAGTAAAGATACTGCAGCACTTCCTTTTGTCCTTCCGAAACAAATTTTGCGGCAGTGTGGAGCGGCACTCTTCCATAGTTATCACGTATCTGTGTCAAGAGTGGGTTTTGCTTCACCATCAGCTTAACAACTTTGGTGTTTCCTTCCATCGCAGCAGTGTGAAGTGCTGTGTACCCATACTTACTGTCCTTTTGTTCAAGTGCTTTTGGCGGCACGAGTCCTACTAGATTTTCCACAAATTCCCACTTTGTATGGTCTGCAGCTATATGCAATGCTGTTTCTGATTCAATTGTGATTTCTGTCGTCATTGCTCCTGGGTCTCCCTTGAAAATTTCTTCAGCCTGTTTCCAATTGCCCTGCTTTGCTGCTTCGTATAGTGGCCTGTGTTCCTCATAAACATAATTCGTTGTTTGATTTACCTCTCCTTGATTTGTTTGACAAGCAAGAGTCCTAAATATTTTAGATTTACCGAAGGAAAACAAACAATAAAACAATATTGAATTGTATGTAATTTTATTTTATTTCTTATATTTCTCATTGAATCACTGATCGACAACTTGAACAAAAGTTTTGTATGCATCTGGCTTGAACGTTGAGTTTGTCAGAAGAAAAATGGGGTTCATATAATGGCATTCAAAGCTGCTTGTAAAAGACTCTAAGCTGGGATAAAATCGGTAAATGGGGTTTTTTATGGTCAACTGTTGGTACAAATACTAGACTCTAAGCTGGGATAAAATTGATTAACAAAGGCAACTGTGGTCATATACTTGGGTGCCAAAGCAAAGTAACCTAAGTTTGTATAGATAGAGAGAATTTCAACTTGAGGAAATCACCAGTATATATAGAGCGTAGGTAATGGCGAATTACCTTGTTGTTCACTGACTGATGCTAGGTTTTCAACTTCACCACCCTCTTTAGCTTTAGTTTGATAATTGTTGTTACAAATGAAAGGCTTTATTTGGATATTAGGAATGATGCTAGGACTATTTTGATTTTGTTCTGAAATTCCATTGTTCATACTTTTTAAGATCTCTAATATTTGTTGTAGAGTATGTGCCTGAGATTCCATAAGTTTAACAAGAGTTGTTTCAGAAGTACTAGCCATTGTTTCTTCAGAATTTTTGTTCCTGGTATCAGTTGATGAGTGACGATATATGCCGCTAGAAACTTATAATGGTGATTTATTAATGAAGACTTGGTTTGTTGTTTTTGTTATCTATGCAGGAGAAGAAACACTTGTATGAGTAAAGCAGGGAAGAATATAAATAACAACAGAAAGAGAACAAGAGAATAAGATTCCAAACTCCACTAAGATGTCAAATTGGAGTCTAAGGGGAAGGTGAGAATGAAAAGAAAAAAAGTTACAATCCACTGGATACAGTCAGTCAACCATGAACACTAAAATGGCAAACAAAAGATCTTAACAATCCCATTGGAAGGCAATCAAAAAGTAAAGATGCAGTGTAATCCACAGTGTGAGTACTCAGTCATGAAATGACTGCTGCTTTTTGTATCTTGTTCTTCCACTACATTCAATAGTTCATTTACTTTCAATAATTCATTAAAGATGATTGCTTTGTGTATGTCTTCTAATTTTAGATTTTCATTTCTTGAATACTATAAATTGGGGCCTTTGCATTTTCATACACTTTGTACTCAGTCTGGACATCTTCATGCATGGTATCCAGACTGCAGACAATTGATTGTCTAACCCTTCTAGGCAAATTTGATTTTATGTTGGCAAACGCTGGTTAAACTCAATAAGGCTGAAAGCTCAAAAGGCTTTATGATCCACTCACCTAAGTTCCTAACACATCACTTGCATACAAAACAACTGAACCTTTCTCTATCTTCTCTAAAGGGAAAAGGTAAGGTGTTATTGGAAAATTCTTCTGCTTTTCCATTTGGATGATCTCAAAAGCTTAACTGTTAAATTAAACTTATTATTGATGGACATATAAGCAGGCACTATCACTTTGTAGTTGGTGCAAGGACAACCGATTGTTGACCAAGATGACATTTGTAGTAGTACTAAATTTGATTGTTCTTGGGATATCATATGCCAGACCCCCACAGACACTACCGACATATTTGAGCTGTCTTGTATCTTTTTGGTACATGGGGATTTTGTGAACTACTACTACTAAAGAAGTTATTGATTAAGATCTTCCGCACTTGACTTTGTTATCTTCACAAACTATAGTTTCCCTCGATAATAAAAACTTAGTATACTCATGCTTTCTCACAACTAACACAAGAAGAACAAAAAGGAGAATACAAGAAAGAAAAGAGACTACATTCTTGTTAGTGGTTGCAATATACTCCCTCGTTCCTTATAAATTAAACTTTTCATTTTAAAATTTAGTTTCCCATAATATGAGTTATTCAAAATAAATAAGGTGAATTGTGCAAACTTAAAATGAAAAGAACACTAAAAATTTACATATTTCCTCCTTGTCTTAAGAACTACGCAAACATGAAATTTATTAATCCGTTTGGCTTTAGGTTTGGTAGTTTTTTTGATGAAATTTGGTAGGCCAATATGTAGAATGAATCATTTCAACAGACAAAGGAAATAACAACCACAAAAACAATGTAACCGGCACGCAACCAAGCAATGTTATATTAGGAACTATAATCCATGCCAATCTCTGTGGCAAAGCATAATATCTACTGCTGAACCAAAGGATATATCATCAGTGTGGCTATTGAAAAGAAGACAGTTGCGAGACCTAGTATAAACTTTTGCGGTACTGCTTTAGTAAAATCTTCTTCTGAATATCGTGATGTTAGGATGGCCAAGAACATAAGAACAAATGTAACGAAAGAGAAGAGAGCTAAGGCTTCTGCTATTGCAAAGTCAATAAACGAATTCTTGTCCAGAAGGAATGGGAGGCCATTGATGTTTCTTTTAGGCCTCTGGGTCATTGGCAGTTAGACACTGGATCTTAAAAATGAGTAGTGCTTGGTTCACGGACTAAGGACCATCATCCATAGTAGAAAAATCTATTTAAATAAGGTCTGATACGAAAAAAATTAATCAGCATCTACATGTAGTACCACTAATTTGAAGATTTCCAAATCAAGATCATAGTAAGTAGAACAAAATCAAAAGGATACATATTTTCTTTAAAGTATAATAGTGCATCAATACATAAATTTACGAACGACCACCGGCGTCAATTCATATTAGGTCACCACTAATTTCAAGAAAGAGTGTAGACAACATATCTATATAGAGGAGCTAATGACTAGGGCTGATCAAGATCAAGAGCAGCAAGTTGTTGAATGTTGAGAGGATAAACAACATCATTTTTGCCACTGAAAGCTTGTTTCCCAAGAATGATATTGACAGCCTCAGTTGGATGAAATGCATCCCAAAACACATACTGCTTTCTGTTGGCACATGGTGTTTGAAATGGTAAACATGTTATCTGCCCTTTGTTACGTCCTATTCCACAACACCCTTTGTTCACCTCAGTAAAACCTACAATTAATCAACAAAACATATATAAAAAAACAAGCACAAAAATGTTCAAATATAGAAATTAAAATCAGGATCAAAACGAAATAGCGCGTAGTAAAACGTACCATAAGCTCTAGGGTTAGTTAGGATGTTCTCGAACATCTTATAAATGTCGAGGTATATAAACTTAGCACCAGGAAGATTTGCATTGAGTTTGTTCATCATTCTCTTAACATTCGTGTTGAACGGAATAATTAACTGATTCACCGTATCGGAACATCCTTCGCCATCGCTTTGAGCAAGAATACTTGGAATACAACCCAATGATCCAACTCCAGAGATAATGAATCGTCTAGCTCCGAGATTGTAAAGGGTCTGAAAAGAAAAAGAATATTACATGATAAATATCATATCCATGGACATGACACAGTGTTTGGTTACTGCAGAGTGTCATTAGTGAATATATACTACTTACGGTTAACTGCCGAGTATATTGTTGAACCAAGAAGGTAGCATATTGTTGAGAATTGTACTGCCGACTGGTTGGGTAATTAGGAAGAAGGTAATTGTTAAGATAGTCATTACTCCCCATTCCCACGAAAAACAAGCATTTCGCTATAGCGGTTGCAACATCATCTGCTCCAAGATTATCTGTGATTTGATCGAGCGTGGTCTGAAAATTACGGATCTGTTGATCAAATGGTATGCGGCTGACCTGATTATCATAATCGAGGCAAATATAAGTTAGTTGCATATATATCAACAATATATATATAAGTCTTCAAATGACAATCTGTTTTGTTCAGATGATTATACGTACAAAGTTTCGGCCGGTTATGTCGAGGATTCCAGCAGCAGCAGAAGCGTAGTTGACACCATGTAGTGCTTGGTCAGGTCCAGCTTGTGAGAATGCAGGAATCAACGGTAGGCCCAATTGTTGAGCTGAACTCTCACAAACAAACATTGAAACACTTATTTATTAAAAATAAGTACATAAATCACCTGTTTGTTTAAAAAAAAAAAAAAAAAAAAAAAAAAAAAAAAAAAAAGAATATCATTAGAGAAAGGAAGCTAGAGCTTACCGATGACATCAACCATGGTTAAACCATTAGAAAATCTACCAGTAGGACCACCATTAAAATCAATACCGTAAGGAAAATAATTAGCCTTAGCAAATGAAGGCAAGTTATTGTTATTCCCATTATCGATTAGAGAGTCTCCAAATATGAAGAAAGCTGGTACTAGTTCTTTCCTAGTTCCACCTCTACCTGCTTCACCAACTACACCACCATAATCACCAACATCTTGACATAATACGTTAACTAATAAACTACTACTACTGCATATTACCATGAACACTGCCAATAACAAACTCAGCAACTTAGCCATTTTTACTTGCAGTATTATGACTACTTCTCTGGATAGAGGGGGAGGTGATGATGGAGAAAGACTGAAGAGTGTGAAGAGATAAATAGCAAAGCCATGCAAAGGGCGGTGGATAGAAAATCATAAATGCATTTTTTCTCTCTCTCCCTCTCTTTGTTTACTTTCCATTGTTGCAGAAGAGCAGTTATTAGTTACCAGAGGTTTTGCCAGGTTCTTCTTTAATGTTGTTTTTCACTCTCTTCTCTTTTTCTTGAAGAAATATTTTTAACTTTTAACCTTGGTTTTGAGATTTCCAAGTCCAACAACTACCAAGTAACCAGATGATGGGTCAGTTGATTGTTAAGAATACATCAATGGAAATTTTGATTACAGGAGAGAACAAATAGCTAGTCTACTAGTGTTAGATGTTTTAAGGTTTTATTGCATTTGTTATAATTAATGTGCATCAGCTAGTAGTTAGCAGATGGCATTGACCCTGAGAAATGCTGATCATCATGGATTCATGGTGTAAATTCAGCAATAATTTTTCACTTGGCATAGGAGTACTTCTTGGTATTGTTGGTCGCCCCCTACAGTTGTACTAATAACTAGTACTTAAGTATTAACAAAGAATAGTTGAATTCCTAACCCTTTCTAGTAGTTCTACATTACTACCGATCTACAGAGCATTAATTCCTAGAAAGGGAGAGGCAAAGAGCTATGCGCTTTAAACTCTAAAGCTTAGAGAGCCCATTATTTGTTGCATCTTTAGATATTATGCTAATAAAACCATCCGGCCTAGATACAAATAATCACATCGTGCATTAAAGTCAAATGGATATTTAGTTCCAAACTACCAATTTCTAGTACTTAACATGTATAAATGAATACTTAAAATATACTAGTACTATAAAGCCATAACCAAAATTAGTACCATGAAAACAAACTTCTTCACTTGCAATTAAATTCTCTTCGTGCTTCAAAAGAAAAAAATATCTCTTTATAATAAATTAATGGTGGCATTCTTAAAAACATTTCACCATCTTCTACTATCTTCATAACTAAACTCTGCATATGATATTTCTCTGTTGTACTACTAATTTAAACTCAAAGTTTTTAAATGTTCAACATTAACTCAAGCCCTGTGCAGTGTTTTGAGAATCCAAGGAAAAGAGCGAGAGAAGGCAGGTATTTTCTTAATTTCCTCCTCATAAATGTCTCGTTCACTTAAACCCTATGATCCTCGATGAATATCTGTTTCAGTGTGGGCTCAACATAACCCCTATCATTTACTAATTAAACATGTAACATACACCAACGGCTAATAATACATGAGGTAGATGATAAGATGGGTCCACAGAAGTGTTTTAATAGGCTGGGGTGTACTGTAGTATTGAGATAAGAATAACGAGTCAATAGTAAGAGTTTGACTTCGGAGTAAATAGATCTTCATCACCTCCTCCTAGGTAATCTCGAAGAATTTAAGTCGGGACGTTGGTAAGTTTTAGTGGGGGACACGACAACGCGTTGCAGAAGTACGAGATCTGGATGATGATGAGGGTGGCGAAAACAGGAGAGAAATGAACACTATCTCTCCTAATGTTATGCTTTCACTTCTTCTAATGCTAATTTCTGGTTCTTATTTTTTTCACTGATTAAAAAACAATTTATTGGGTGAAATTTTTGATAAAGTACCCCATTTTATCAACCCATGTTAATAAAACGGGGAAATCTATCAGTCGATTATCTATAATCCTGGCTTACAATCGCCCTGCTCGATAGGTATTTTGAAATTGAACCTGATTATGAGTCTTACAGCGCAAGATAGGCTCATTTGGCGCTGGACTGACACCGAGGTTGTGTCCGTACACTAGAAGACTTGGGTGTCCTATGACAACCTCTATTTTAGTGACTGATGCGAACAACAAACACGCTATTCTAAGATGGAACTCGGAACAAATTTGATCTCACATCCTGCTTAAAGCACTGTAGTAGCCATTTATCTAGCTACACAATGATATGATCTACAATGTTAAACTATAACTTTAAAAGAAACATCATTTACTGAATCAGGGTGATGAACAAGAGTTAGTAAACCTAGTAGTCACTCTTCTATCGTTTCTTACCTAGAGATTATATGAAATCTCAAGATTTTTAGTGCTTAAATAACGAGTTTGCTTAGGTGCCTTAATAATCTTTTACATAATATGTGTCCTTAATTTTTCAACACGTGTCCGTATCTAGACCTAAACATCCTCGTAAAAGAATAAGTCTTTCTGGAGTTTTTGGTTTCTTTCAGGAATAAGCTTAACAATTGAAAAAGATGAAACCCTAGAATGCATCTTACCTAAATTCTTGTAACTGGATTTAACCAAGCAGACAAATTTATTTAGTGGATTCCTTCTATCAATTTTCCACACTCAGTTCTTGATACAAAATCTAGAAAAGGGAAGGAGATCTAAGGGGAACTTTCTCTTACCTTACAACACCGAGAGTACCTGTGGTACATAGAGAGAGATAAGAATGGAGAAGTATATGTTTGATTGTGTGAAACAAAAAGTGAGTTTGGTAGTATTGAGAAAGGGGAATTGTTGGTGTTATAAATGATGATGCTTATTTTGAGCCAAAGAGCAAAGGGGAGGATTTCAGGGAGGCTTAATCTCAATCGTGTTCTGGTTTGGATGGTTTTAATTCTTTTTACAATGTTCTTCCTGGTTTGTTCTTCGGCCTAAATTCTGTTTTTCTTGTTTAATAATTGTTGTTTAATTTTACAGTTCTTGATGGAAAATGAGGGTTCTCATTCAATATATATTTCTGTTGTTGATAATTTTGTTGTGAATTATAATTTTCTTGGCTCAAAACTTCTGATCCTTTATGTTCCATAAGGTTTTGGTATTTGGAACACGTCACTTGCTTGCTGTTTATCTTAATAGAAATGTATTTGCTTTAGATGCTATGCTTACTGCTTATTCACATCATAAGTGAAGCACTCAAACACCTGAAAACTCTTTCCCTTGTTAATATGTTTAACATATGTGAATCTCAAGCCTGGTAATATTAACGATGGAATGTACCAGACTTGAGACTTATAATTAGTAAATGTTAATACAGTGCGATTTTACACTATAGAATGCTAGATCATGTTCGGACACTTGGTCTGGGAAAATATAGATGGTTACACTTGATTTGTACTGGACTATATATGAGAAAGGTAAACTAATTCAACTGCGTGTTGTTGTCGCCATTAGTGACACAATTGAGAAAGTACCTGCCTGTTAGAAATGATGAGAGCATTTCTATTAGCATATTTGATGAATCATTAGGTGATTTTCCTATTAGCATTTAATGGTAATCAAGGTGAATTATTAAGTGATTTTCCTTATCACTTCTTGATATAGGTTTGGAGATCTAATTCTTGACATTCAGTCCATGTGCAGTTATTATTTGAAATTTAAGACATGTGTGTGAATAAGATAGAATGATGTGAAAATGTTGTTTGAACATGTTGGATATATTATGTATGGATGGGTGAAGCATCATTGAGGTCAAGTTACTCTTGCTCCTACATTGTTCTTTGAATTTCAATGTTATAACTACTTGGAAACTTAGCTTAACGATAAAACCTTAGCTTCAGTTACGAGTCTGTATTTCTGACATCTGAAACATATGCATTGTTGGAACTTTAAACTGAAATCTAACCGTTATAACTCAGTGAATTTTGGATATGTTATTCTTAGATATGTTAGGAATACCCGACCAAAATTTCAAGATGATCAGAGATGTGGAAGTGGCATAAACTGCTGTTGGACAGAGAACCGTACTGCAGAGTTTATACAATGCAACAGGGTTTTGAGATTAAAAACGAGGAATTTAGCCTGCATCGACTTCTTTGATTTTTTTATGTGAAGAACCCATTTTTGTGATTATTAATCTGTAAAAATTTCAAAACAAATGGATCATAGTAAGCACCCCAAGTATGGGACTTTCTGCAGTTACACCTGTAGGAATTTAGTTTCATTTGAGCTTATATAATCACTCGTAACTCAATATCTCACCGTTAACTTCCTTTAAAATTATGTACAATGTATTGGTTATAGTTATGAATGCTTGGTGAAAAAACTCGTTATGGTCCAATCCATTATTGTTTTTATGATCTATGATTGAAGTGATTATCCTATGAACTTTAACGGTTGAACTCGATTAAGTGTTAATTCTTTTTGATACTATGTAAATGACTGCTCTTGGATTTGGTTTCACAGATTATTTATCTGCTAGATTTAGGATCAATTTTTGTATAATATGTGGCTGCCATTTGTTGCTGTGATTGTTGATACTAGTAAGATGTACACACCATCACTTGTTATTAGTATCTGTTACATACATCTGCCACTAATTGATGATGTTTTATGTGCTTTTAATGAGTACAGTGGTTACATAAATCATATTTGATAGTCTTATGAACGATGTGTATTTCTTTAGAATGTATGCTTTATTTGTCAACAGACCATGACTTGCTTGAGAACACTAAACAGGCATAAGAACAACAAGGCTTGTATTGATGACATTTTCTGATGGCATACATGTGTTAGTTATATGTAGACTTTAGTGATATCCTTCTGTTGAGCTAGCTAGCTAATTAATTTGTGAATGATATGAGTTGATGTTTGTTTTACCTATGGCTCTTATTAATGGACAAAGTACTTATGGTCAGTAGTTACCATCTGTATGGTGACTAATTTATGTATTGATATGAGATCCTTGCTTACTGTTCTAAAATTATTTCTCTGCCGGTATGTGTTTGATTACTTCTCTTTGGGTAAGCCTTAAAGTGGAGATGTGGTCATTGTTCCACAATATTAAATAGGGATAGTTGTTGCTATGTAGTTCATACTATCTATTTTGTCCAACGATAGAGATAATTATTGCTACGGTAAGCAGTTCATATTATCTGAATAAATAGAAGATGAACTACGGTCGTGCTTGATCCTTTTGAGCTACGGAGAGGGTGCGTAGGCAGCCGCGTTAGCGGTTCAGCACATATAATAGAGGTTGTTCATATCGTCAAAAAGTGTTGGTTGCTGCTTGGCAGATCATACCATCCATTCGAAGATGATTGTAACCTTGGCAGTAAGAGGTAGTTGCAGTATTTAGTTGTTAAAACTATCTTGAGAGATGATTGCAACTTCTTCGAGGTTGTTCATATCATCTAATGAGAAATGAAAGGTGATTGTTGGGTGCCAATTCATATCACGAAATGAGAATGGGAGACTGTTGTTGTCATTTAGAGGCAATTCATATTATCTGAAAAAGATGTCTGTTGATCTTGACTTATTACTGTAAATTGCGAGGCCCACTGGGGCTCCCACTTACGGGTGGCTACCCGGAAGACCGTCGCTGGAACAGTGGCAGACAACGAGACTGACCATCCCTATCTAGGGCTGCACATGGCGCGGTTCGGTTCGGTTTTTGCCCTAACCATTACCAAAACCGAGAGTCTCGGTTTTTTGGTTTTGAAAACCGAGTGTCACCATTAATTTTTTGGTTCGGTTCGGTTTTTCACCGTCTCGGTTTCGGTTTTTTTGGTTCGGTTTCGGTTTTAACCGGTTAGGATTTCAAAATTTTCTAAATGTGAAAATAAAATGCAATAAAATGCAAATGTCCCCTTAGAAAGCAAATTCTTAAGGGTTAAGACAACAACTCGTACAACCTACAAAAAAATTAACCCAGAGCCAAACACAGTAGAAAGCCAAATAACATAATGATTTGAAAAGGCAATACTCATCAGTCATCACACCCAAAACTAGTATGCAAAGCAATACTCTTAAGGCAAAGTCTTGGCAGAGTCACCTACAGCTACAGGCTAGTGAAAAAGTCTTAGCAAAGCAATACTCATCAGCCACCTAAAACTAGTTTCATCATCTCCAACTCTGCATCCCATCATCTGCTGATTAGTCTTGGCAGTTGGCAGAGTCACCTACAGGTTACCTATTCAGCAAAAATAAATTTCCTATCAGGATTCCGAACTAAAGATTCGACCATTGAATCCAAAGTATTCTCCCCACTCGCCCCCTGATATAAACCACCAGATTCAAGAAACAAACAAACAAAAAAACTGAAATTCCATGAAATAAGATTAAAATTCTTCTAGTTAATATTATACTCTTTATCATTTGAGACTAGCTAATACGAATTAGTTAACTATTGTTTAAATTTTAATCCTGACAGTGTACAGACATTAGTCTAGTAAAGAGAAAGCTTGCAGAACTGGGCATGGCAGCTTATAGTGAACCTAGCAAGTCATGTAAGTGAAACTCAAAATGTCTTTCTTTTTATTCAAGTTTGAAAACACCATCCCAAGAACTTGGGTTGGAGAAAAGACCTTAACTCTCCCAAATATCACAAGTTAATCAACATATACCCATCCGGCCATGTAAGTTATGTAACCCATCAGGAACTTCAGTAACTGAAAAAGGAAAGCTTTAATATCATGTTGAAGCTCTGGGTTACTGATCATGTTGTATAAACATAGATGTCATGTCATATTCTTGTGTATATTATTACCACAATAAACACAAATCAAATACAGACTCAAAATGCAAATAGAACACCCACCCCACCATTGTAATACAGAAGAGTCTGTATTTGATGAATAAAAAGGTAATTAACAAACACCCACCCCACCATTGTAATTTCTACTCAAAACAACAGACACAGTTGTTACAAACAGACACATTTCACATTTGGATGCCCTGTAAAATTAAGAAACCAACCTAGATATGAAGCTAAAAGTTTGAATGATAATTGTCTGTGTCAAAAAATTAGTGGTTAATTTCAGTGGAAAGTAGAATTACAGTTCTACAAACTATAATGGTTGAGTATG
The DNA here is from genome assembly GCA_023531435.1 of Papaver californicum. Classification (NCBI taxonomy): domain Eukaryota; kingdom Viridiplantae; phylum Streptophyta; class Magnoliopsida; order Ranunculales; family Papaveraceae; genus Papaver; species Papaver californicum. The sequence continues at coordinate 188,036 of JAJJMC010006603.1, read as the reverse complement.
AAATCAACCCAACCAAAAGATACTAGAAACAAAACTAGAAACTACACCATTAGGGATTACCTGGAGAGTGGAGTCTGGAGAGGAATTAAAACTGTGGAGAGGGACTTCTGCAAGGAGGAGAAGTAGAACCCTAATCTTCAGACGGATTACCCAGTTTGGCAGAAGTAGAAGTGTAGAACCCTAGTTTTCAGACTCTTCCCTAATTTTTTCTTTTCTTCCTTTCTTCTTCAGCTTGGCCGTGATTCCGTGAATGTTATGAATCTTATGAATCTGATGGGTAGACGTAGATCAACGGCTAATATTAAACGAATCTAACGATCAAAATAATTCGGTTTTTTTGGTTCGGTTTAAGGGTAGAACCAAAACCGAACCAACATTAACCGGTTTTTTTTTTTCAAAACCGTGCATCACCATTAGATGTTCGGTTCGGGTCGGTTCGGTCTTTTTTTGGTTCGGTTCGGTGCGGTTTTGCCGGTTTTTCGATTTTTTGTGCAGCCCTATCCCTATCCGTCGCTGGAACCGTGTGTGTTGTCAGGCCTGCTAGCTCCAGTGGAAACCCGGAAGACCATCGCTGGAACAGTGGTTAGTATCCGACTACTCTGGCAGGAGATATTGTATCTTCACAACAAAACGATGAGAATCATAAGTAGGATTCGATAACCTTTGAAATATAAAAGTTATGGTTACATGCTTATAAAGCAATTGGGAATAAATCAATGAACATTTGTATGGAAAAATTGAATTGGTTTGAAAAATTTAAAACCCATTTTCTCGAATGGCGTATTAGGAAGTTAGAGATGGCCAAGCGGGTCTAAATCCGATCCATTGGAAGCGAAAACTTTTTGGTCCGTCATACGGTGGGTGAACAACTTTGTGAAATTTTTCATGTCCGTGTTAATGAAGGTGTTGATCCCTCCACTTCTTCCATCTTTACAGGTGATGGAAGTGGTCCTTCTTTGACTGTTGTTGTTGTTGGGGGTGGTACAGGTAGTGAGGCTGGTTTGGAAGTTGTTGCTGGAGGTGGTATTGGTAGTGGTGTTCCCTGTTGTCTCCGAATTTCAGGGAGATGTTTGTAGTGGAAGTTATTGTTGCGGTGCATCCAAGCGAGGATCGCGTCTTTAAGCAGATGCAACTCATGGTATAGCTTATAGTGACCTTTGCGTTTTTTCTTTGTTAGTTAGATATTGTTCAGTTTTTGAGGTCTCATTGTGCTACCCCAGAGTTGGAACTTCGGCCAAGCCATGAAGATAGCGTATGAGGTTGAACGAGATTGTTCTCAGAGCCTAGGTGTTCAAGTCGACCAGCTTCGTTCGGAGCTGCATGATACTCGTAGTGAGTTTCTTTTTCGTCTTTATTTAAGTTTTATTTCTCGTTCTTCCAAGTGCCTCTCGAGCCGATAGTTTCTTGTATCCCATATTAATGCAGTCAGAGTAGGTAGAAATCTTAGAAGAAACTCTGATATTTTTCAAATCGAGATAGACCATCGTGATGTTGCGATTGGTAACTTCAGAACCGAGATTAGTTATTTGAAATGGGAGGTAAAGACTTTTCTCCTCCGTATTCAAGAGAAGAATAAAGATCTCGGCGAAGTTCGGTCTTCTGTGGGCTCTAGGGATTCTCAAATACGAGATCTCTTGGCTTCAAATGGGGAACTCTCGAAGTGGAAAGCTGATCAAGCTCAAATATGAGCGAGATAAAAAAACTTTTAGCAAGGCTCAATATGATATTAATGATGCACAAAGGGAACTAGATTTTGTATATAAAAAGTTAGAAAAGATCCGCGAAGAACATAATGATCATATGGCTCAGTGTGCGAGTACTTCTTCTGGGTTGTCCCTTGATGAGAGTCATTTTATTGCATTGGATTCATCTAAGTTGGATATTAATAGAACTTTACAAGATGTAATTTTGGAGGCCCAAGGTAGTTGGTCTGCCATAGGTTCGTGCTGAGTATCGTTGTTAGATCTCGTACTTATGCTTACGTGTTGCTTGTATATGCAGGTGCACAACAGAAGGTCATCTTGTTAGAGATAAAATTGACTGAGGTCGAAGATCGCCTTGCCGCTACTACCACCGAGATCACTGGGCTTTGAGAGCAGTATCATGTGGCATGCGCTCAATCTGAGACTCAGCTTCTGAAGATGAAGGTCGACCTCAGGTATGAGTATCAGAAGAGCATGAAAAAGTAAATCAAAAGCAAAAAAGGACTGCTCATGACGCTAAGCGAGTTCCAGGTACTACCATACCGGTGATTCCGAGCAATCCTGTTACTCCAACTATTGATATTGGGACTGAATCCGATGCTGGTGCTGCTTCTCAACCTTCTGTGACAGCTTCTGGCCCGAATGATAATGTTACTCCAGTTGATTCAGCTGGATCCAAGCTCGATGCTGCTGCCACCTTCGCCTCGAACCTTTATGCATCTCAGGCCACTCAGACGAGTGTAACCATTGAGAATTCCAAGGATCATGAGAAGGATCTAGAAGGTTGATGTGTTATTCCTTTTGTTTCTTTTGCTATTCTCCCTGCGTGGAGTTTTAATGTACTTTTGAGGAGGTTTTGTTTCTTTTTTTATGGATTTTTTTTGTTGATAGGATTGTTGCGTACCCATCATGTACCTGCTATTGCATTTTGTGATGGGATTTTTAATTATGTCACAAGTGCACGGCTGTCGATTAGACAATATACAATTAAGGATTCGTCCACATAGATTTTTAGAAGTGTAAAACCTTAAAAAAAAAATCTTAATTTAAGTGCTAACACAATTGATTGGTTTCTAAAATGCTAAAAATACTAAAAATGGTTTTTGTACTTAATAAAAGAGAGTCTAGGATTTCAAGACTCCACCGTAATTATGTATACTGGGTTGTTATAATCTCTCCCAATAATCTTCAAAATACTACACAAGACGATTTCAGTCAGTTTCTACGTTTCGGAAAATATTACTTTTTATACTAATTTTTATTTTCAAAATATTTATAATTTTTTCTACTTAAATGCTGGTCTCAAAATAGATAAATAAATTATTAATCAAGCATGAGGACAAGTAAAGAAAAATTATTATCGTTACACAACGAAAATATAAGGGTCAATATGAAGATTATTATGGAAAAATTAAAATTATCTAGCAAACATAAATGGGTTTCATCCCTAATCCTAGAAAAGAGATCTAGACGCTCATGGTAAGAAGAACACAAGAGAATTAATTAAACATGAATTTTTATTGATAAAAGAATAACTTACAAAAAAAATTTATTCTTCTTTAATGATTCAACGACAGACCAAAAAGCATTAGAAGAAGAACAACTCCAAGGTGTAGTTCATAAAGACTCTTCAATAAAGCTTTAAAAGAAAGACAAACTAGATGTGAATAAGGAACAAAGTTGTCGCTTTTACTGTAGCGAATAGTGTTGCTAAAGGTTTGAAAACTGTTGCAGAAGGGCTTGAATACGAAAGTTATGGACATACTATCAACGACAGTTACTCTATTTGTAAAAGTTTTTTTTTCATTTTCCTCGGACTGAATTTCAGAAACTTTTCTGATTTTTTTTTCCTTCAATCTCTCGATCTGTTGCTCTTTCTCAACCTCTGTCGCCTCTCCGACTTCAACCCCAACTCCTATTTATACTACTTAACCATAATATCGTCACATTTACTCCTCAAATATTCTTAATATTCTCAGCAGATCCAAATATCTTCCCGATGATTTTATTTCTTCTCGAGCAGAAATACTCGATAATGCTTGTTTAGGACACGAGGAAGTATTAAGGAGATAATATCTTCTTATTACACAGAATTGATCACTAGTATCCGAGAATATATCTCCTTCCTCTTTTTATCTGCAACTAATTCTTTTTATCAAAACACCGAATGTAATCACGAGATTTTATTTCCTTCACGTTTCCAAATTTGTAAAAAACCTCTCTTACTAAAGCTAGACAATATTTGAGCCTTTAAACTCCGAAACAACCCAAAAAATATCGTTCAGAATTCTTCACAGATTTGAAGGTTAAGAGAGAGTAACTTTTTCCTCCAATTTGAATTTGAATTCAAAGAAGGAGATGCCCTCATCCATGTCATGGGTGCCTTTATCAATCCTTCAGGGTGCCTTTAACAATTTATAAGGTGCCTTTAACACTTTTTCGAGCCATCTTTTCTTCAATTGCTAATTCACAAAAATACCAACAAAAGAACCATATTGTATAAAAATTGAGAATTAACATTATAAATATGAGATCAAATTAGACACATAAATGTGTCTATCAAATACCCCCAAACTTATATTGTGCTAGTTCTCGAGCAAAACTAATAAAATAAAATTTCTAACTCACTGTCGCAGGCATAGTGATTTCACTTAGCATGTGAAACAAGACTTTAAACCCTAGGTGGCCCTAGTGGACGAGTTTTGTCTTGTGAGGGTTTATAAAAGACATACCCACAAAACCTTTACTCCAAACTCTAGCTACTTGTGAACAATTGAGGGTATACACTAAACATGCTATTTAGTTGGCTACAAAAATTTTTGTCTATGAGAGGAATTACCATGTTTTGAATCCAATTGTTGTACATGATTTTATACTCAAGTGTACTAAAATTCATATATAAGAAAACAAAGTACCAATCAGAAAGTCGTACAATGGACCACGATACTCGGAATCTAACAAGCCACAATCACATGAATAGATTAAGAAGATGGATATGGAGATAGAAGTGTTCGCATGTTGACTAAGGTGAACGGTGTTTCCCAAAATATTTATATGAACATCATGATAAGATGAACCCTAATGGATTGAGATACTCACCCACTGGTATGAATCCTAATTCTAGTATCAACTCAGATGGTTTATATCAATTCAGTTGCATCATATTACGACGGGTCAATGATAAACACAATTATGTGTCTAATTTGTTCCCCATCTTTCCAATGTTGGAACCAAGGTTGTACCATACCGGATTTCGGTTCATACCGGTCGAGAGCGATATACTGGTACGCCGGTATATTGTGGAAATTTCGGTTTACATACCGGCGAAATATCGGTCTATATATTTTATATCTATAATTTTATTAAAAAATACTAGCTCACATTTTATAACTATAAATATATTTCAAAACGTTATAACAAATGTTTTTTCATCCGAAATATATAGATCCATAAATTCCTATTAGCATCAAGTTCAGTGATTGATTACTAATAAATAATTACATCAACATTCTGACTAGTTAGCAGTAAGCCAACCAACCTCAACATCTATTCAAATGCAAGACAACCAACTTCAACACCTATAAATTTTTAATGGCTACTATGAAAAGCGGTTCTACAGTCAAATCCAATCAAACCATTCAACATGGAGATCACTTCAAGTAATTAAACACAATATGTAAAAAAACTTAATCAGAACAAACAAAAATGATGAGATTATACCACAGTGTGTTTCTTCTTTCATTAGAAGTGCCAAGAACTTGGGAGATACAGAAAATGCTGACTATGCGCCTTGCTCAAAATTTCCTTCTGCACAAGAGTATACCTGCAAATAACATATGAATATACTTTTTAATAGACGCATATCATGACCATTGGTGGCTTCTTCTAATCTACAGGTGTATATTGGTGGCTCAGAAGCATATTTCATTCATGATTGATGTTCAAGTTAAAATCTTCGAAACAACAAATCTCACTCCATGGTCAGTAGTACTACTTATTTGAAAGTTAAACATGAGCAGAAGGGTAAGACATCAGACCTACATGGACACATCAAGACATTACCATTGAATTATAACTACATGAGCAAGTATATGTACAAACAAAATACATATACTACCCGCTGAAGTTCCCACTAATTCACTCAACAAAGTGTGCATGTAAAAAAGGTAGAATCTAAATGGTTGGATATTGCATCAAATGAAAAGACCACGGAAAAAAAGAACGTTATGTATCTTTATTAAGGCTAAGTTTGGTTTCACAAAAAATAAAATGTGGGGGATTTGGTTTTAAGTGTGAAGGAAAGAGTGATAGGCATGGGAGTGAAGCCATGTGATTGCACAAAAAACATCAACCACGAACCAAGATCTTTAAACATGCAGAAGATGCAACAATCAGATATGTTGTTCTCAAAATAGGCAGAAGAAACTAAATTCAGTAGTTGTTTCTAAAAGTTAAAATCAAAATATTAGCTAAATTTTTGAATCCATACAATTGCCTCTCTGACCTATTCTTCACTATGTGCCTCAAATTGGGAAATGTAGCCCTAATCCAAGTAAGTTGGAATCACTCTGAAAATAATTATCATGGATAGAAAGATTACCTTCAAACACTTGTTTATAACCTTGAATTCAATCATGAAGCTTAAGTAGTTCAATGAACGAAGAGAATAAGAAGAAAGTTCACAGGATGAAAGAGTGAAAATTGAAGAGAGGAAACAAATGAAGACTGAAGAAAGGGATTAGGTTTCATTTCTATCCAACGAATCTAAAGCGTTGGATTAAAAAAAAATCTCATCCAACGGACAGAAACACATTTCGGGAATTTCGGAAAAATTTCGGGTAAAACCGGTTTTTGAAAATATCGGCCGAAATTTTCGGTACAATATCGTTTCACCGGTAACCCTTAATTCGTTACGATTTCACCCCAAAACCCGAAATTTTCGCGAAATTTCGGCCATATCGGCCGAAATGGACGTATAGGTTGGAACTCAATTTTGTACTAATTATGTTATTTTATCTATTTGTAGGTATTTTTGAGAAATAAACAAGTGTAAAAAAATTGGATGAAAAAGCCTTAAAGGCACCCATAGAAATTATTAAAGGCACCCAGTCACATGGATAAAGGAACCCATTCTCTTGTATTTGAACTAAAGTCTTGGCGGGAAGACTTCCTTATTTCACAGTGAAGATTTAAAATAGAATTTCGAGAGTTCAAGGTGAGATATTCTCTTGCCTATTATGAAAGAGTTGTACGCATCCTAAAAACTAAACAAAACCCACAAAATCTCGATGATATAAAGAAAATAAGTTTGGGTTTGATTTTAAAGAGAAACAAAAAATTCTCTCGTGGTTATTATCTCAACAAGATTTAGGAAGCTTTTATTCTCGAACATAAGAAGGGAAACATCATCAAAACAGAGTGGAGGAAGAGAACTAAGATCGAGAGAAGAAATAAGATTTCTTTCCCCAAGAATGGATTCTCATTAAAGTAAAAGATATGTTGATGATTTCGAAGATTTGGAGGTGCTAGTATAAATATGAGAAAATATAGAGAGTTGAGGGGGGGATGGAGAGGCTAGAAGCGAAAATATCAAAATCCATAAAAATGCTCGTGATGAAGAAGACGAAGAAAACATTGTGAAAAGGTTGAAGTTTCCGTGGCCAAAAAGTGGAAGATTCTGGTGTTAAAGCTTTTAACTTTGCAACATTTATCTTCATTTGAAACGTTTATCTTCAGTGAAACACTTTTCCCTGTGTAACAATGAGTATGTAACGCTTATAAACGTTGTGAATTTCCTGTTTTTCATTATTTCACTCTTTTTCATCATTTGTAAACATTTTGAGCCATGAATCATTATTTTGAGCAACTGATTAATATGAGGAGCTAAACCCCTTTTTTGAGGCGACGGAGGAAGCCATTTTTCCAAAAAAATGGTATATTTCTATTTTAATTGATTTTCGTAATTTCTTTTATGATTAATTGCTTTGATTAAAAATTGATTTAAGGATTTTTATAAGCACTTGTGATTTCTTTTGATAGAGCACGCTTATACTAGGGTTTTTGATGTTCTATGCTTTCGATTTACAATTGTTACTTTGAAAATCTAATTTTGCAACATATTAGAATCACTTTAAACGTAAAAAATTGCATGAATATTGATTAGATTCAATCACTTCAATTGGTTAATGGTGAAATCCATAAACTCAGTATTTGTGAATATTATTTTCATCTTTTGTGTATATTTTTTATTTTAAAATTAGTTTATTAAATCTAAAATCAATCTTCACAAGTTTGAGAGTTTGAAACCCTTTTCTTACCACTACAACAAAACCGTCAGTTTTTGGCACTGCCGACGCTGACTTGTTTTAAGATTTTTTTTTAGTTTTAATTAGGTTAATTAGTTTAGTTAGATTTTTATTTTTATTTTTATTTGTTATATTTTACGTTTTTGGGTATTTTTCTTTGTATTACAGGTTTTGAATCAAAAAGAAATTGGGGCCAAAGATCATATTGATTGATTAAAGACTTGGAGTCAAAGACAAATCGAAAAGAACGGAAAAAGAAGACAAGTTTTTTTTTAGTTATTTTTTGTAATTTTTTTTAGGTTTTTATTTTTCTTCTTAGAAAACTGTATTAGGAATTTTTTATTATTTTTATAATTATTTTAGGTATTTTTCTGTTTTTTCTTATTTTTGGACTTTGGACTTTAGACTTTTGAACTTCATTATTTTTATTTTTAAACCCTACGGAAGGGTAATTAAATATAAACTGCACAGGGAATGACGACAATTACGATATTGTCTCGGCTCCTCGGGTTCGGACACTAACATAGGAGTCGGTGGCCCGAGTCGACTACAACCGATTCATCCCCCGTCTGGTAAGGGAGGTAAAACTCAATCAACCCTCGAATCCCCTGCAAGTGGGTTTACTGTATTCCTTCGTATGCATATATGTTGGGAAACTGAATACGAAATTTACTTTTCTAGTAAAGGGAAAGGACTGACCATATAAGATAAGGACTCGGATTTCATCATCGTTTCCTTCTTGCCCGCCTTAGGAACACGTTACTTACACGAACATAAGCCTAAAATTTGACTAGAAAGAGACCTATAGGGTAACGAGCTTATTGGAAAGTCTTTCAAAATGACTATATTGGTTACTTTGTTATCCTAACTCAAAGTTCAGAAAGATTATTTTAAGTAGATTCGAGCTGCCTTTTAACCCAAGGAAACGTTGCCAAAGAGGCAGGGTTATCAAAGCTCCTTAGAGGTTATCCTGTTTCTATTCGACTTAATCTAATTCAGATCGTTCTAAGAGATTTTCTAAAACTGTAACTAGGTTCCTTTTGGAAGAATAAAAGCTGGTCTAGAAACAATCTAAGTGGAGACATCATGCTTTTTATTACTAGATTCAGTAGGTTTGATTTGGTTGAGTCGGCCTTGTTTGTGTATGTTTAGAACCCCCTTCCTGTTAGGATTTATTTTCTTAGATTTTTTGTAAATATATTAGGAAGTTTTTATTAGAAAATGTCGAACTGGTATAATGAAAACCAATACAATGAATATCCGACTGAATTCCAAAATAGACATTATCTTTACTATCAACATGGTGTGGATAGTAGTCGGACTACCACCAACCATTTGGAGGTTATTGCTCATACCAGGGTGATCCCAATTACTATTCATATACACACCCGTCTTATGAACATGAAAATGAGCAAAATTTGAGTTCTTTGTCTTGGAGGGATGCCCTAAAGCAGATGCAATCTAGTACTTATAATGAACCTATTATGCCTCTAGAAGAGTCACACAAGCAATTTTGATCTAGTACTCCTTATGATCCAATTTTTTCTCTAGAGAATTCCATCAAGGAGTTAACTGAGGATACAAGAAGGTTCGTATTAAGTATGGGGGTAACAAATAGTATTCCAACTCTTTCTCTAGAAGAATCACATGAGCGGTTGCAATCTACTACTCCTTATAATCCATTTGTTTTTCTAGAATAATCCGTTAAGGAGTTGACTGAGAATACAAAAAGATTTTCAATAAGTGTGAATGAAAGTCTTGCAAAGAATAATATTACTCAAAATGATCTTAATTTCCAATATAGTGCTAACCTTGATAATTGTTAACCTATTCAAGAGGACGAGGATATAATTGGTAACACTACTTATTTAGACGAAGTTCAAACATCTTCATATTATTATGATGATGAGGATAGTATCGACGAAAAAATTGAAGTATACAGGCAAAGTGATCAAGAAATTTGTCACTCCATTTGTGCAGCATGATGATAGTGTTATTTCTGGTTCAAATCCAAATAGTTTTAATGATTATTCACCTATTTAAAAGGAAGAGGATTTGACTATAGATACCACTGTCTTTGACGATGTAGAATTTTCTTTTTTTGAAGACGATAATGGTTTAGAGGAACGAGTTTGTCCTGAGACTAATGATTTAGAGTCTAACGATTCGAAGACAATAGTCTCTGACGAAGATTATAGACTCTTAGAGAATTTTAATGTGATAGAGGATAATTTGATTCAGGTTAATAGAATAGTTTCCCCAGTAGATTTTGTTGTCCTAGACACCCAACCTCTTCAGGTTCCAGAGGCTCAAATATTTGTGATCATAGGTCGTCCCTTTTTAGCTACATATAATGTCATCATCAATTATGGAATGGAATAATTAATATTTCTTTCTTGACTATTGAACTGAATCTATTTAGTACTAGTAGACAACCTTCTTATGAGATCTATGATTTAGAAGAAGTGAACATAACTAGTACTTCAGTTCAGAAATCTTTGCCAAACACTTTGTTAGAAGATCCATTAGAGAAATTCCTAGCCCACTGTGGGTTTGATGTTGACGATGATAGTGTTATTAATGAGGTGAATACTTTGTTAGATTATGCACCTTTGATGGACACTTATAATATATGGAAAGCTAAGTTTGAATTTCTACCAGTTTATAAGCTTACCTTATTTCCTTCTATAGAAGAAGCTGAGTGTAGTTCTGACCTTAAGGACCCTAGAATCCAACCAACAGTTTTTAGTCCTTCTGAGAGTAGTGTCCACCCTAAGTTTGGGGGTACCGATGATTCTTGTGATTGTCAAGTATCCCTGCTTAAAGTCCCTCACTTGGGACTTGACATATGCACCTCTACCATTTTTCAAGATCATCTTCAAACTAGATTCTCTAAGCTTGTTGATGTCCAGAAAGAAGTTCAGTTGTTAGAGACCATCCTCTGGTCGATGTGGTTCACCTAGGAAATAATACCAAGATTGACTTTGTTTTCCCACCAAAATATTTTCTTCCATATGTGGGAGCGTTTGAATTTCAAATGTGTCAGTTATTAAGTTTTGAGACTAAGCCTAATTACTTTAGGAAATTAGAATCGACACATTTGTTTAAGAATAACCACAATTTTCATAGTAGTCAACTGTGTGGGTCAAATATTATTGACTTTGAAGATCCATGATTATTCAGATTATTATTATGTGCCTTAAATTTATTATTTGAGTTTTTCCAGACTCTACAACCTGTTCCTCCGGATCCTTCCTATGAGGAAATTCAGCATAAAGAGATTTATCTAGACCCTTTCATAGAGCCCGAACCAGAACCTCAATTAGTTGTAGTTTTCATAAACAAAACACTAGATATGAATAAGGTTGTACTCGGTTTTTCCACTTTCTGGGCCTGCTGCAATTTCCTTCTATTTTTGATAATAGTATTTTATTCAGATGACCCACATTTGTTCCGACTATTGTTATATTATCCAATGAAGTGACTAATTCTTTCTTAGTCTGGCTGAAGACTTTAAACTTAGCACTTCTTGGGAGGTAAACCATGTTCATGCGAAACGGTAATACCTTTCCTTAACTCCTTTCCTTCGATTGGTAACAGTTTCTCCTTGTTCACTATTTTAATAATCCGTCTTTAGAACATTGAGGACAATGTTAGATTTAAGTTTGGGGGTAAGGGAGAAACTTTTAGTGAAATATGAAACACCAAAGTCTAGAAACTTGTGAATAATTCAGGATGACACTAACCATTCTAGGTAGATGGGAACTTAGCTCTTTTTCTATAGGAATTGGTGTGCCCAGCTAAATGATTTATTCATAAATGGATGCCTAGCTCAGGTGTTAGAAATAACATGGTAGTTGTCACTATATCTTGGAATATATATCGACCATATCACCTTCTGCTTTTATTTTTGTAATTTTTGTGTTTTTCTAAGTGATTTGTTGGGGCACCAATATCGAATTGTTATTACCGTCAGGATGAAGTAGAGTGTTTGAGATCAAGCCCCGTTATTGTATTATTTAAACCTTTATTCAAAATAAAATAAAATAAAAATCGAGTATTGACACTTTGATAGCAATATGTGTGTGTTCTCCCTGTCTCCGTCGCCTAAGCAAGCGTGGAACGCAGGATCCATGAGAACTATCATGTAAGATGCTGATAAGGAGCATGCGCTTGGATTCATTTGATCCAATCATGTTGTCATTATATTTAAAAATAATAAATAATTATTTTATTTTCAATAAATCGACCGATGAACCCTTGTATATACCAGCTGAGTCGATATTAGTATAAGGAGTAAGACTAGTGGGAGCGTATCTCAATCCATTAGGATTCATCTTGGCATTGACTTTTAGACAGATATGGGAAACACCATTCACCTTAGTCAACATGCGCGAACTTCAATTTGTCCACATCCATCTTCTCAATCTTTTCATGTGATTGTACTTTGATAGATTCTGAGTATCGTGGTTGAACGACTATCTAAGTAGAGTTTTGAATTCTTGTATGAATTTTAGTGTGCTGAGTGAAAACTCGTGTACAACAATTGGACTCATATGGGGTAATAATTCCCGTAGCCGAAGAATTCAGTATGCCAACTAAATAGCTTGTTTAGTGTTTACCCTCAATCGTTAACAAGTAACTAGGGTTTGGAGTAAAGGTTTTGTGGGTATACCTCTTGTAAACCCTTACTAGACTAAAAAGTAGATCTATGTTTTTTCTTTCGAACTACTTACCATTATCGGACACGATCATCACTGGGATCACGAATCTGTAAATTATATTCTCGAAGATAAAGGTGAAGACATCTTTATTTCTGATTCGTTGTATTGCTTTTGCTTCGACCCACTTCGTGAAGTAGTCAGTTGCGACTATCAAAAATCTTTTTTGCTTTGTTCCGGCACCAATGGCCCTACAATGTTGATTCCCCATTTTTCAAATGGCCAAGGAATAAAAAATAAGTTCAAGCTAATGGCTGGTGCGTGGATTCACATCGCATATCTTTGGCAATCTTCGAATCGTTTGGACATTTCCTTGGCGTCCTTGTTTATATATAGCCAATAATATCCTTAAACCCTTGTTTTGTTTGCCAAGGATCTATGCGAACTGTGGTTTCCTCCGTCGTTGTAATGTACTTCTGTAATGATCATATGCCCTTCCTCTTTAGAAAAACACCTGAGCAACGATCCTAAAAATGATTTCTTATATAGGATACCTCCTCGAACTTCGTAATTCACTGATTTGCTTCGAATTTTGTATGCTTATTTGGAGTCTGAAGGTAATAAGTCCACGTCGGGGGTGCCAAAAATTGATGTGATTATAGACAAGTGGTAAAAAGATCGTTCACTCGGGATTGCTAAGATTTGATTTTAGACCTAATTCTGATTGAAACTAGCAATTAAATAAAAGATAATAACAAGATTAAGAGATACTGGGACTCAGGATTCCATCAATCTTCATATCCATGTGGTTCAAATATTAATTCTAAGCAATTATAGCTCATATAATAAAATAATATTGAGTCTGATTCTTTCCCGAAGTAGATTTTTAAAACATTATATGTAAATTATAAGCATGGCGTATCAAAAGTACTTAAGACTAAGCATACACCATCAAACAACATCACAAGTAATTAAGAAACATCATAAATCAATTTAAGTTAATACAAAAAGTCATAAAAGAATTAATATACAACATCGATAGTGATACGGGGACACAAATACGGGGATACTAATCGTCAATTTTTAAAAAAAATGGGGATACGGTATACGGTGGGATACTTTTATTTATTAAAAATATTTTATATAATAATAATAATTCATTCTAGTAAAAGATCACATAAAATAAAAAAATCTCATAAATACTATTTGGAAGTTGAAATATTAAAAATAAAAAAAAACTATCTAACATCTTGCTCACCCAACACTCATCAATATTGTATTCATCAAAAGAGCACCGCTTCTTCTGACTCGTCAAGTGAAAGATTTGTAACTTCAAGTTCTCTATCACCGTCAATTGGATCAAATGCATCTCCACTAATATCCCACATTCTACTTTCTCTTTTCGTATAATTTTTACTTTTTCATGAAAGGAGGCGAAGATTATTATGAACAAACATTAAATCCTCATCACGTTAGGGTTTAATCTTGTTTCTCTTCATATAATGGATGAAAATATATGTGCTCCAATTTCTCTCCAAACAAGATGAGGAACATGGTTTCCCAAGAAACCTTAAAGCTAAGTTTTATAACAATTGAACTGAAGCTTTATAAAATAACCACCAAGTTTGTATATATATTTTATATATAAAAATATATATCAAATTATTAGAAGTATCCCCTCATAGAGTATACCAGAGTATCCCCTATCCTTTTCGTAATTATAAAAAAAGATATTTTAAATGGAGAATCTGATACGTATCCCCAGGTATCCCCAAGTATCCGATACTGATACGGCATTGATATAGATACGTCACTATTTTGAATTAATCGTGCTTCATAGTTAACATATACTCATGAAAAATGGCTTCTTCCATTGTCCTAGTGATGGGGTTTAGCTCCTCATGTTGAAAACATTCTCAAACGATTTATTCATAGCCCAAAAAGTGTTTACAAAGGTGAAAAAAAGCATCGAGTTTGCAAGGGTATATGGGCGTTACAAACTCGTTGTTACAAAACAATTATTGTAGAATGAAGATATACGTTGCTAATGGACTGTTAGAATACCTATTGCAACGGTTTCTTCATCTTTTTCCTTTTCTTCTTCGCTGAGTCGCAACAATGGATTATGAGAATTTTTTTCTTCGTGTTTCTGGACTCTGCCAGCCCCCCCTCATCTCTTCTCCAACCCTTTATTTATATTATAAACTACTAACAACTTCATATCTTCGAAGAAATCTTTTCTTCAATGAGAATCATGTCTCGGAATTTTATCTCCTTGCTGCATGTGTGTGTAATGATGCTGAAAATTCTTTTTTTTCCTCTCAGCGTTATTTTCTTACCATATTTGAAGTCCTAACAATTGTTCCCTTACGAAGACAGTTAAGAGATATTGTAAAAGGATTTTATTTCAATTCAATCTTTCGAGAATGTTTGGTTTCACGAGATTTTTGTTGTGTTTTGGAGTTTCCTTTTTATTTACATTTCTTTCAAATATGGCAAGAGTAATTTTACGCCTTAATCTCTTTTAATCTTTCCCAAATTTCCTTCATGCAGATGAGATAATATGTTCCCACTAGAATTCAATTTTGGAATGAAGAAGAAAGTGGTGTCTGTATCCAAAGCTTGGGAGCCTTTAGTAATTATGGTGGGTGCCTTTATAACTTTTTAAGACATTTTTTTCAAAATTATTTATTCTTCAAAAATACTACAAACACAGTAAAACATAATTAGTACACAATCGAGCACTATCAATATAAAGTAGTGAGACAAATCAGACACAAAAATGTGTCTATCAAATACTCTCAAACTTATTATTTCTATTCCTCGAGCAAATCAAATTTAGAAAATAAAAATCCTAACTCACTGTCGCAGGCATCGCGATTGCACTTAGCATGTGAAACAAGCCTTTGTACCCCTAGGTGGCCTGATAGACACATTTTAGTGTCTAAATTGCACCTTAATTTCTAGTAAGTTAGTATTCGATTTTGTGTCTATTACGTGTTTTTATGCTTTTGTAGGTATATTAGAAGAATAAAGATTTGTGGAAAAATTGGCTCAAAAAGTGTTAAAGGCACCCGGGAAAATGGATCAAGGCACCCACACTTTGGATTGGGGCACCCTTGGATCGGGTTGAGCTGGATCGGGCCAACTCAGCGGGTCAACTCAGCCCAGTCAACTCGGTCAAAGCCAGTTGACCGAGTCAAACCTTCATCGGGACAGAGTTTCATCGGCAGCAAATTCATGGTTTTCAATTCAGATTTTTTAGCGATTTCAGCGCAAATTAGGAGTTACCCAATCTAATTCAAGGTTCGTATAATCGATTAGAAGCTCTAGAAGCCGAAGATAGGGGCCAGATGAGCATGAATTTGTACGGGAACAGGAATACATCCCTGTTTTGGATTGATATCAAATTCTCGTCAAACTACCGAGTTATAAGGGGATTAGAACATCCTAGAAGACTCCAAAGGCCTATATAAAGAGTTTACAAGCTTCAGAAAAGGGTGACGCAGCTCCAGGATCACTTTTGGTATTTTCCGGCTTACTCCGTCACTGCTGTTACACCGGCCGTCACCGGTGTTCATCCTCACCTTCACCGAAGAAGACAGCTCACCCACACTTTTATCTGTTGCAAAAATTTGAAATCTCTGTTGCTATTTCTCACTGTTATATTCTTGGTTGAATTGGGTTGTAACAGTTGGAACTGATTCTGAACGCGTCTGCTGCGTTACTGTTTAGCTGTTACAGCGTTAATCAATCTTGTAATCTTTATTTTGAGCAATAAAATCAACTTTTGAGCAATCTTTTTCCACCATGAGCTAAGTCTATTTACTGGGATGATGGATAAGGTAATTTTCTCAATTTTATGTGATTTAATTATTTTCTAATAATTATTTATAATTCTTTTGTTATTAGAATTGCATAGTTTTAAATAGTGAAAACGGTTTTCTTTCAACAGTTGTGCTTTTGCTTGATGGATTATGCTTGGTTAATTAATTTTGATAGTCCATGCTTGTGATTTACCTCTGTTTGTTAGCATAACAAAACCAATTTTGGCAATTATTTGTGCTTCAATTAATCTAAAAAGAATTATCTGATTAATCACATAGGTTGTTAGATTTACCTGATTCCTGATTCCTGGTCCTTTTAAAATTATTTAAAAATCATCTTTAGGTTATTTAGTCTTTTTCATACTTCTGGAATTTTCTAGAGTTAATTAGAATCATTATTTTCTAAAATCATTACCTTCACAAGTTCGAGAATCGAACCTCTTTATTTACCACTTCTAAAATTACATCATGGCCCCAGTGGACGAGTTCTCTCGTGAGGGTTTACAAGAGATATACCCAGTAAACCTTTACTCCAAATTTTAGCTACTTGTGAACGATTGAGGGTAGACACTAAACATACTATTTAGCAGCATTTCGTATCGAAGTTATTATGTCAGCAATTGTGTCCCTACCCATGATGAACTATAATTATTGGTGCCTCCGAGTTTTAATATAATCAACATGCTCGTTATTATGTCAGCTCCATCATGTACTATTTACAATTTTGACTACTTAATTCTTTGGCTATGGTAATCATTACCCTATATGAGTTCAGTTATTTTACACGAGTTTGCACTCAAGCATACTAAAATTCATAAATAAGAAAACAAAGCACCACTTAAAAAGACGTACAATGGACCACGACACTCGGAATCTAACAAACCACAATCGCATGAATAGATTAAGAAGATGGATGTGGAGATAGAAGTGTGCGCATGTTGACTAAGGTGAACGGTATTTCCCAAAATATTTGTATGAACATCGTGTCAAGATGAACCCTAATGGATTGAGATACACACCCACTGGTCTGAATCCTAATTCTAGTATCAACTCAGCTGGTATATACAAGGGCCCCATCGGTCGATTTATTTATTTTATTATTATTATTATTATTTATTTTTATTTTTTCAGACAACATGATCTTTTGAATCTAAGCGCATGCTCCTTGTCAGCAGATTACATGATAGTTCTCATGGATCCTGCGTTCCACGATATATTGCTATCCAATTGTCAATTTTCGAGTTTTTATCTATTAATAATCACTCTACTTCATCCTAGCGGCGACAACAAGGCGATACTAGTGCCCCAGCAAATCAAGAGAAACACAAAATGTTGTAAAAATAAAAATAAAACGTGATATGATGACGATTATCATGTTATTTCTAACACCTGAGATATGTCCTTTTATGAATAGACCATTTAGATGGGCACACCAACTTCTACAGAAAAGAATTTTGTTTCTGTCTATCTAGAATGGTTAGTGGCATCCTGAATTGTTCACAAGTCTCTAAAGTTTGGAGTTTTATTATTGAACTAAAAGTTTCTCCCTTAACCTTTAACTTAAATCAAACATTGTCCTCAATGTTCTAAAAATAAATAATTAAAAACATGAACAAGGAGAAACTGTTACCAATTGAAGAAAAGAGTTAAGGAAGGACGTTACCATGTCACATGAGCATAGATTACCTTCCATCCAGTGTTAAGTTTAAATTCTTCAGCTAGACTAAGAAAGGACTAGTCACCTCATAAAATCATATAGCAATAGCCAGAACAACTGTGGATCATCTGAATCAAATAGTGTTATCCCAAATAAAAGAAAACTGTAACATGCCAAGAAAATGAAAAAATCGAGCATACCCTTATCTAGTTTTTTGTTTAAGAAAACTACATCTAGTTGTGGTTCAGGTTCTATAAAAAGGTATAGATGAAAAATTTTCATGGGCTAGATTTCCTTAGAGGCAGGATCAAGAGGATCAGGTTGTAGAGTTTAGAAAAAAACACATAATAATAACCCGAATAATTGTGAATCCTCAAAGTTAATCATATTGGACTCACACAATTGAAATAAAAATGGTGGACATTCTGAAGCAAATGTGTCGACTCTAATCTCCTAAAGTCATTAGGATTAGTCTCAAAACTTAATAACTTACTCATTTGAAATTCAAACATTCCCACAATTGGAAGAAAATTTTTTGGTAGGAAAAGAAATTCAATCTTGGTATTATCGCCTAGGTAGACCACATCAACCAGAGGATGAGTCTCTAACAACTGAACTTCTTTTTGGACATTATTAGGTTCGGAAACAGTTCTTGAAGAAAATCTCTTAAAATAGTAAAGGCACATATATCATGTCCCAAGTGAGGAATCTTTGTAATAGTTAAAGGTAAATCACAGGGAGAATGATAATCACCCCAAAACTTAGAATTTTGGGTTTCTCGAGATGGGCTAGTCGTAATTTCCCTAATTTCTAGATCATCAGATTCCTAAAAATGGTCAATTGCTTCTTCTAAGTTATAAGCAGGAGGTCCATCCTCACTTACATTTAAAATCTCTACGAGTCTATTATCTTTGTTTGAGACTAATGTTCCTGAATTGTTGAAATCTAAAACATTAGTCTCAGGATAAACTCGTTCCTCTAAACCATCATCGTCTTCATAATAACAAGGAAATATTTCATCATCTTTAACAATGATATCTCTAGTTAAATTCTTTTCCCCTTGAATAGGTAAATAATCATTAACATTATTAGGATTGGAACTAGAAACATCATTATTATCATGAAGCTCAATTGGTGTAAAAATTCATGTTCATTATGATTACGAATTGCAAATTCTTCATCAATACTCTCTTCATCATCATAATAATATAAAGATGGTCGAACCTTATCTAAACTAGGAGTGCTTTCAATTCTAACCTCACCCTCTAAATTAGGTAAATATTCATCATTATTATTAAGGGTAATATTAGAAACACTGTATTAACAATTAAGATTATTTTGAGCAATTCTCATCGCTGCAATTATTTCCTTCGTCTTTAACTCAAACCTATTTGTCGACTCAGTTAACTGCTTGAGGGCCTCTTCTAGAGAAATAAAAAGATCATAAAAAGTACTAGGTTGCAAATGTTCAGGTGATTCTTCTAGAGAAGTATTTAGGTCACCATAAGGAGTGCTAGATCGCATCTGCTTGGCGGAATTTTTGAAAGAACTAGTATGAGATTGCAACTTCTTAAGGGTATCCTTCAAAGAAAAAGAACTCGAATTTTCTCATTTTGACGTTCATAAAACTGGTGCGTGTACGAATACTAATTGGGATCATCATGGTATGAGCCATAACCTCCACTACCAACCTTCCTAAAATCGGTAGTCTGACGATGCAATTGGTGTGTGCGTGTGTTTTTTTGTATATATACAAAATAAAATGAAAATGAAATAAAGATCGAACTAAATATGTACAAAAGAAATCCTGATTTCCTAATTTAATTATATACAAAATGAAAACATAAAAGAAATGAAATAAAAATTGGGTGATATTACTTACCTTCTTTGGTAGGCAATTTCCATAATAATTGCAAAAAAAAAAAATCACATGCACAACAAAGACAAGAAAAATATCCAAGTAAAATCTAAAAGAGAAAATAAATTTAAAAAAAAAAATTAAAAACCTAACCAAAAAACAAATCCGCGTCGGCGGCGCCAAAAATTGATGTGATTATAGACAAGTGGTAAAAAGATCGTTCACTCGGACTTGTTAAGATTTTATTTTAGGCTTAATTCTGATTAAAATTAGTAATTAAATAAAAGATAATAACAAGATTAAGAGATACTGGGACTTAGGATTCCACCAGTGTTAATATTCATGTGGTTCAAATATTAGTTCTAGACAATTATAGCTCATATAATAAAAGAATATTAACTCTGATTCTTTGCCAAAGTAAAATTTTAAAACACTAGATATAAATTATAAGCATGACGCATCAAAAGTACTTACTAAGCATACACCATCAAACAAGATCACAAATAATTAATAAAAATCATAAATCAATTTAAATTAATGCAAAAAGTCATAAAAGAATTAATATATAATCATGAAAAATGGATTCCTCCATTGTCCCAGTGATGGGGTTTATCTCCTCATGTTGAAAACACTCTCAAAAGATTTATTCATAGCTCAGAAAGTGTTCACAAAGGTAAAAAGAGAGAAAATAATAAAAGCAGCGAGTTTGCGACGGTATATAGGCGTTATAAACTCGCTGTTACAAAGCAAGTGTTGCAGAATAAAGATATTTGTTGCTAATGGATTGTTACAACACCTACGGCAATGGTTTTTTCATCTTCTTCCTTCTCTTCTTCGTTGAGTTGCAGCAATGGCTTCTGAGATTTTTTCTTCGTGTTTCTGGCCTCTGCCATCCTCCCTCATCTCTTCTCCAACCCTCTATTTATATTAGCAACCACTAACAACTCCACATCCTCTTCAAATCTTCGAAGAAATCTTTTCTTCAATGAGAATCATGTCGCGGGATTTTATCTCCTTGTTGTATGTGTGTGTAATGATGCTGACAATTCTTTTCTTTTCTCTCAATGTTATTTTCTTACCATATTTTGAGTCCTAACAACGGTTCCCTTACGAAGACGGTTAAGAGATATTGTCGAGAATTTTATCTCAATTCAATCTTTCAAGAATATTTGGTTTCACGATATTTTTGTTGTGTTTTGGAGTTTCCTTTTTATGTATGTTTCTTTCAAATATAGGAAGAGTATTTTTCCGCTTTAATCTCTTTTAATCTTTCCCAAATTTCGTCCACGCAGATGAGAGAATATGTTCCCGCCAGAATTCAATTTGAAATGAAGAAGAAAGTGGTTCCCAAATCCAAAACTTGGGTGCCTTTAGTAATTATGGTGGGTGTATTATCAATTCCAAGGTTGCCTTAATAACTTCTTAAGCTATTTATTCATAATTTTTTATTCTTCAAAAATACCTACAAACACAGTAAAAACATAATTAGTACACAATCGAGCACTATTAATATAGAGTAGTGAGACAAATCAGACACAAAAATGTGTCTATCATGATGACAGTTTCGTATTCTGTTACATTGTTCGTGGCGGGGAATTCTAATCTGAAAATATGTGCTTTCTTCCCGGCGAAGTAAACACCATCGCGAAGCCATCTGCTTCTTTGTTCGTGGAGCCATTGAAAAATACTTCCCATCACCTTAGATTGCAAGATTCGAACAAGTCATGTTGATCCTCGTCGTCTTCGCCCATGCCATGTATTTTCTCGATCTTTTCTTCCCCTGAGAGGAAGAAATCTGCGAGAAAAATAGTTAGATCTTGAGCTTTGGTGGCTGTGATTATTTCATACTGTATCCCGAGCTGTTTGATTTGTGCACTCCATTTAGCTATTCGCCCAATCTTCTCAGCGCTTTCAAGAACTACTTCTATGGGTGACTTGTTAAAGACTTTCATGACATGTTCCTGAAAATAGGTCCTCAATTTCTAAGTTTAGCAATGCTAAGATTACTTGCTCAATTTTTGTGTAGTTTCGCTCAGCTGAGGTGAGAGTTTTACTAATGAAGTAAACTGACTCTTCGACTTTAGACTCTCTACGAACCAAAACAACGCTGATAGAATACGAAGTCGCAGACAGATACAGGTGGAGAGTTTCATTGGTATAGGGTATTTGTAGCCTCGGGAGGGTTTCCAGATATGCCTTTATTTTCTGAAAAGCTTTTTCACATTCCTCACTATATTTGAAAGCATCGCCTTTTCTTAAGATATTGAAAAATGGTTTTGCATTTGTCCATGATCTGGAAATAAACCTTTTGAGTGCTGCTAGTCTTCCATTTAATCTTTGCAATTCTTTGACTGTTACTGGCGATGGCATTTCTTGTATCGCTTTGACCTTGTCTGGATCTTCTTCGATGCCTTCTTTGATTATGACATAACCTAGGAATTTGCCCGACGTGATGCCAAATATGCATTTTGCTGGATATATTTTCATTTTGTACTTTCGCATTTGAGTGAAGATATCCCTAAGATCGGATACATGATCTTTGGACTTCTTGATTTTGACCAGCATAACATCGACATAAACTTCGATGGTTTTATGCACCCATTGGTCGAAATTTTTCTCCACGAGTCTTTGGTATGTTGCCCCTCCATTCTTCAAACCAAAAGGCATTTTTTTGTAACAATACAAACCTCGCGGAGTAAAGAAGGATGTGTGCTCTTTATATTCTTCAGCTAATGAGATATGATTGTAACCTGAATGTTCGTCCATAAGAGGAAGTTTCTCGTACCCGATGGTTACATCTCGACTTGATCAATGCTTGGTAGTGGGAAGCTTTCTTTTGGGCAGGCTTTGTTTAAATTAGTAAAGTCTATGCATATGCATACTCCTCATGTCTTCTTAGGCACAATTACCATGTTCGAGATCTATTGGGGATACTTTTATTCTCTAATTATTCATGATGCCATCATTTTCTTGAGCTCCCTCTCCATAGCTTCGTGGTATATGGGTGCTACTTTTCGTATTCTCTGCCTATGTGGCTTAGCTTTGGGGTCGATTTTCAGATAGTGATAACACATTTCGGGATCAATTTCTAGTACATCTTCCATGCTCCATGTAAATACATCGATGAATTATTTTAACGCCTCGATCAATTCATCTTCTTTGTCGATTGACATCAAGGATCCTATCTTCAAGAATCTGGGCTCATCGGGAATGTCAATGTTGATTTCATGTGCTGGCTCTACTGCTGTGAATGCTGACTTTTGTGCCCCTGAAGAGGTCATATTCTATAAGTGTTGTGGGAGATGAGGGCTTTCTTCTTGAATGATACCTGGTTCGCTCTTCCCTTTGGCATGTTCTTCTAAAGACTTGGCAATTGATGTATCCATTTCAGCTTGCTCGCGTTCATTTCTCTTCTTTCTTCTTATTGACCATTTTTCTTCTTCTGCCCCTTCGTATATCTGGGTATCCATCTGGTTGTAGTATCTTGCTTCTTCCGTATCCCCTAGGACTTCAGCTATCCCTTCAAGCATTAGCAATCGTACTCGCTGGTGATATGTTGAAGCGACCCCTTTGATGCTAGCTACCCACGATCGTCCGATGATAGCATAATACGATGGTTTGACATCTACAACACAAAAGGTGGTAATAGTTTTTTACCATTCCTAGGTCGATGTCTAAAGTTATCTCTCCCTTTGGTTTTAATGCTGCACCATTTAATCCATAAGTCGTGTAGGTTGATGGTATCAAGTCTTCATTTGCGAGCCTCATCTTCTTGAACGTATTGTAGAAAAGGATTTCGGCCGAACTCCCTCCATATACCAGGATCTTTGGTATAGCGATGCTTTCGACCTTCATCGTCACCACCAATGGGTCGTTGTAACTTTTTCCATTTAAGGGATCATCTCGAGCTGAGAAGTAGACTGGTTGCATCATCCATGGCTCCGTTGGTCCATTTATAATAACACTAAAAAATTCCTTACCTTGGTGATTTCGCTTGTGTATCCTTGTCATGATCATGCTTTCAAAATTTGGTTTTGTTACTTTAGAATGCGTGATGGTGTTGCACCCGAGGTATAGGACCTCCCCTCCAATAGTGACATGGTGGACTTAATTATCTTTATTGACAAACTGCTGCAGATTCTCTTCATCTATCATATGTTGGATTACATTCTTCAAATTGTGATAATTGTTCGTAGCATTCCTGTGGAATTCACACCATCCACGATCTTTACCAGGGATAGGGGGTACTGTTCCTCGATTGAAAGGGTAGATCACATCGTTTGTTTTTTCCATTTCGACAAGAATTTCTTCGGGCGATGCATTAAGAGTAGTGTATGTTTTGTCTTCAAATATTGGTATTTTCCACGTGTTACTACGTCCTCCTCTGTGATAGAGATGTTACCCTCCATTTCATGGGGTATAGGAGCCTTGTGTCTGGGGTATGCTCATTTGATTTTCCGGATTTGCTGGAACTGTTGGGGCTGGTTCTACGAGGTTAGTTCAAGCATTTCTCACGTTTGATGGTGCTTTTGTAGCTGACGCCTGTATCTCCTCCGGCTCGATGTAATGTTCCTAGATTTATATTAGAGATCCTAGCTTGGTTGGGACGTTTTTTAACAATTTGATGAAGATCAGATCATCCTTCTTAAGGCTGTCTAGGAAGCCCAGAATTTGATTCTCCTCGGACACTTTCCCCACTTCGGTGCATAGCTTTCTCCATCTGTTCATGAGACTTTACATACTTTCATCATATCCCTTTTAAAGTGCATAAATTCGATCAATACCTGGTCTCAGCGAGCTATTATACATGTAGGCCTCCAAAAAGGTTTCAGACAGCTCCTCGAAAATGGCAATGTATCGAACCATGCTAGAGCTTCCTCCTTAAGTCTAGAGGGAAAGAACTTGCATATGACAACATCGTGTTCACTCTATGGTAGCAATGATATTCTATATGATCGGATATGCTGAACTGCATTGGTGGTTCCGTCGAAGATGGATGTAAACGATGGTATCGAGCATTTTGGAGGAAACTGGGTTTGCATCAGCTCCTTCGTGAATGGCGTTCGCTCTGCTTCCGTCATGACCTCAGAGAGACGATTTCCTTGCTTTAGACCTCGCATCTCATTGTACATCGCTTCCATTTTTTCCATAATCTTTCGTTCTTCTTCTTTCTTCTCGAAGAGCTCCTCGTAACATTCTTTGTGCTTGTACTTTCTCCCTCGTGTATCTTTGTCTCTAGATCTCGTGATTCTTTTGTCATTTCGTCTTTCCAAATGTAAACTCGCTCTTTTTCCTTCTTCGCTTGGATGTCTCGGTTTTCCTGTTCTAAACTTTGGTTCTTTGCTTCTAATTCTCAGATTTTTTCTTCTTGTTGCCTTTGGATTTTTGCAGTTTTTTCTATTATCGTGGTTTCTCCAGTATTGGTAACTTTGTCGTTCACACTTGCTTGTGCAGTTTCTGGTATGCCATCATCTTTTCCCCTGATCTCGTTCTCTTTCATCGTCCCGCCATCCTTTAGCTCTCTGAGCATCTCGTTATCTTCATTATCTGACTCCATTTTTTACAGACACATTTTTGTGTCTAAATTATGCTTAATCCTCTGTATTAGTAGTGCTCGATTGTGTACTTATTATGTGTTTTTATGTTTTTGTAGGTATTTTTGGGAAATAAATATTTGTGGAAAAATCGGCTCAAAAAGTGATAAAAGCACCCCAGAAAATTACTAAAGGCACCAAGGGAAATGATATATAGGCGCCCAGTTATTGGATAGGGGAACCCTTTCCCCTTCGTTTGAAAATGAAAAAAATGGCGGGAAGAATTCTTTTGGCGTGAGAGTTATCTGAATTAACTGAGAACCTATTTTTTATAGTTTTTTCTTATTGGGATATCGAAACAACATTTAGATCCCATAAAATAGGTTCTCAATAAATTTAGATAACTCTCACGCTAAATGAATTCTTCCCGCCATTTTTTTCATTTTCAAACGAAGGGGAAAGGGTGCCCCTATCCAACAACTGAGCGCCTTAAGTAATTTTCTGGGGTGCTTTTATCACTTTTTAAGCCGATTTTTCCACAAATATTCATTTCCCAAAAATACCTACAAAGAAATAAAAACACACAATAAGTACACAATCGAGCATTAGTAATTCTGAGAATTGAGCGCAAATTATACACAAAAATTTGTCTCAAATACCGTCAAACTTATCATTTGCTAGTCCTCGAGCAAATCTAATCTAAAAATAAAATAAAATTCCTAACTCACTTTCGTAGGCATCGCGATTGCACTTAGCGTGTGCAATAAGCCTTTAAACCCATAAATGTCCCTACCGGACGAGTTTTAGTCTCGTGAGGGTTTACAAGAGGTATACTCACAAACCCTTCTACTCAAAACCCTAGCTACCTGTGAACGATTGAGGGTAAATACTAAACAAGTTATTTAGTTGACATACTAAATTCTTCGGCTATGGGGGTCATTACCCTATATGAGTCCAATTGTTGTACACGAGTTTGCACTCAGCATAATAAAATTCATATATAAGAAAACAAAGCTCTACTCGGGAAGTCGTTCAACCACAATAATCAGAATCTATCAAAGTTCAATCACATGAAAAAATTTAGAAGATGGATATGGAGATGATGAAGTTTGTGCATGTTGACTAAGGTGAACGGTGTTTCCCATATCTGTCTGAAGGTCAGTGTTAGGATGAATCCTAATGGATTGAGATATGCTCCCACTGGTCTTACTCCTTATATTAACTCATTTAATATATACAAGGGTCCCAGCGATCGATTTATTGAAAATAAAACAATTATTTATTATTTTTAAATGTATTGACAACATGATTGGATTAAATGAATCCAAACGTATGCTCCTTATCAGCATCTTACATGATAGTGCTCATGGATCATGCGTTCCATGCTTGCTTAGGCGATGTAGACAGGGAGAACACACACATATTGCTATCAAAGTGTCAATACTCGTTGTTGTTTTTTTAAATCATAGTCTAAATAATCTCAAACACTCTACTCCATCCTGGCGTCTATAACAATTCGATATTGGTGCCCTACCAAATCACTTAAAGAAACACAAAAAATTGCAAAAATAAAAACAGAAGGTGATATGGTCGAGATAGACTCTGAGATATGGTGACGACTATCATGTTATTTCTAACACCTGAACTCTATCCTTTTTATCAATATACCATTTAACTGGGAACACCAATTCCTATAAAAAAAGAGCTAAGTTTCCATCTACCTAGAATGGTTAGTGTCTTCTGAATTGTTCACAAGTTTCTAAACTTTGGAGTTTCATATTTCAACTTAAAAGTTTCTCCCTTACCCCCAAACTTAAATCTAATATTGTCCTTAATGTTTTAAAGATGAATGACTAAATACATGAACAAGGAGAAACCGTTACCAATCGAAGGAAAGGAGTTAAGGAAAGATATTACTGTGTCGTATAAGCATGGGTTACCTCCCAAGAAGTACTAAGTTTAAAGTCTTCTTCCATACTTTGGAAAGAACTAATCACCTCATAGAATCATATAACAATAGTCGGAACAACTTTGGGTCATATGAATCAAATAATGCTATCAAAAATAAAAGGAAACTGCAACATGCCAAGAAAGTGAATAAACAAAGCATAACCTTATCTAATGTTTTGTTTAAGACAACTATATCAAGTTGTGGTTCAGGTTCAGGCTTTATAAAAGGGTCTAGATTAAAAAAAATCATGGGTTGGATTTCCTTATAGGCAGGATCAAAAGAATCAGGTTGTAGAGTCTGGAAAAACTCAACCAAGAACTTAGAAGCACATAATAATAACCTGAATAATTATGGATCCTCAAAGTCAATCATATTTGACCCACACAGTTGACTAAAGTGAGAGTGGTCATTCATAAACAAATGTGTCGATTCTAATTCCCTAAAATAATTAGGCTTAGTCTCAAAACTTAATAACTGACACATTTGAAATTCAAACGTTCCCACAATCGGAAGAAATTTTTTTTGTGGGAAAACAAAGTCAATCTTGGTATTATTTCCTAGGTAAACCACATCAACCAGAGGATGGGTTTCTAACAACTGAACTTCTTTCTGGACATCACCAGGCTCAGGAAATCTAGTTTGAAGATGATCTTGTAAAATGGTCGAAGTGCATATGTCAAGTCCCAAGTTAGGGACCTTTCTAAGAGTCAACGGTAAAGAACATGGAGAATAATAGTCACCCCCAAACTTAGAGTTTTCAGTGTCTTTAGATAGACTAGTCATAATTTTCCTAATTTCTAAATCGTCAGATTCTTGAAAATGGTCAATTGCTTCTTCTAGGTTATAATCAGGTTGTGCATCCTCACTCATATTCAAAATATCTACGGGTCTATCTTTGTTATCTAAGACTATTGTTTCTAAATCACTAGACTCTAAAATAGGATTCTCAGGATAAACCCGTTCCTCTAAACCATTATCGGCTTCAAAACAAGAAAATTCTACATGGTCTAAAACAGTGGTATCTCTATTCAAATCCTCTTCCTTTTGAATAGGTGAATAATCATTAAAATTATTTGGATTTGAACCAGAAATAACACTATCATCATGAAGCACAATTGGAGTGATAATTTTCTGATCACTCTGCCTGTATATTTCAAGTTCTTCGCCAATACTATCTTCATCATCATAATAATATGAAGATGTTTTGAACCTCGTTTAAATAAGTAGTGTTACCAATTCTATCCTCGTCCTCTTGACTAGGTGAATAATTATCAAGGGTAGCACTATATTGGAAATTAAGATCATTTTGAGCAATATTATTCTTTGCAACACTTCAATTCACACTTAATACGAATCTATTTGTATTATCAGTCAACTTCTTGAGGGAATACTCTAGAGAAGAAAATGGATCATAAGGAGTACCAGATCGCAACTGCTCGTTTGATTCTTCTAGAGAAAGACTACTATTTATTCCTATCACACTTATCAGACCTATGTGTCATCTCAGATAACTTCTTGAGTGATTCTTCTAGAGGCATAATAGGTTCATGATGAGTAACAGATCGCAATTGCTTTAGGGCATCCTTCCAAGACGAAGAACTCGAATTTTGCTCATTTTCATGTTCATATGACGGGTGTGTATATGAATAGTAATTAGGATCACCCTGGTATGAGCAATAACTTTCAAAAGGTTGATGGTGGTCCCGAATACTATCCGCACCATGTTGATAGTATGGATAATATCTATTTTGAAATTCAGTCGGATATTCATTGTATTGGTCCTCATAATACCAGTTCGACATTTTCTAACAAAAAAAATCCTTAATAAAACTCTAAAAATAAATCCTAACTGGAAGGGGTTCTAAACAAATACAAACAAGGCCGACTCAACCAAATCAAACCTACTGAATCTAGCAAAAAATAAGCATGATGGCTCCACTTAGATTGTTTCTAGACCATCTTTTATTCTTCCAAAAGGCAACTAGTTACAGTTTTAACATATCTCTTAGAACGATCTGAATTAGATTAAGTTGAATAGAAACAGGATAAGCTCTCAGGAGTTTTGATAACCCTGCCTCTTTGGAAACGTTTCCTTGGGTTACAAGACGACTCGAATCTGCTTAAAATAATCTTCCTGAACTTTGAGTTAGGCTAACAGAGTAACCAATACAGTCCCTTTGAATGACTTTCCAATAAGCCCGTTACCCTATCGGTCTCTTTCTAGTCAAATTTTAAGGTTTAGGTTCGCGTTTGGTAACATTTCCTAAAGCGGGCAAGAAGGAAACGGTAATGAAATCCGCGTCCTTATCTTGTATGGCCAGTTCTTTCCCTTTACAAGTAAAGTAAATCCGTATTCAGGTCCTCAGCATGTATGAATTACAAAGGCGTCCAGAAAAACCACTGACAGGGTATTCGTGGGTGGTTAGAGTCTTACCTCCCGTTCCAGACGGGCGATGAACCGTTGAAGTCGACCCAGGCCACCGACTCTTATGTCAGTGTACGAACCCGAGGGGCTGAGACAATATCGTAATTTTTGTCCTTCTATGTGCAGTTTATATTTAATTACCCTTCCGTAGGTTTTAAAAATAATAAAGTCCAAAGAAAAAGTCCAAAAATAAAAGAAAAATTACAAAAATAATAAAAGATTTCCTAATACAATTTTCTAAAAACAAAAATAAATAAAACCCTAAAAATAAAATAAAATTAAAATTAACTAAAAAATAAATAAAATAAATTGGTCTTTTTTTTCCATTCTTTTCGATTTATCTTTGACTCCAAGTCTTTAATCAATCAGTATAATCTTTGGCTTCAATTTCTTTTTGATCCAAAACCTGTAATACAAAGAAAAATACCCAAAAACGTAAAATAGAAAAAATAAAAATAAAAATCTAATTTAGCTGAGTAAACTAAAAACTAAACCTAAAAACAAATCCAAAAATAATTCCCCGGCAGCGGCGCCAAAAACTTGATCGTTTCAGAAAAGTGGTAAAAATGTGTTCGTTCACTGACACTTGTGAAGATTCGTTTTAGACCTAATTCTGAATTAAACTAGAAAATAAGTAAAAGATTTTAACAAAATTGGGAAGAACTGGAACTCAGGATTCCACCAAAATCACTTCTGAATGATTTATACAATGATTCTTTAACAATTATAGCTCTTTTATTGACTATGTTTCTTTGCTAAAAGTAGATTTCTACAACATTAACTATAAATCACAATCATGGCGCATCAAAAGATCTTAAGTCCCAGCATACACCATCAAACAAAATCATAACTAATTAAGAAAAATCATAAATCAATTAAAAATCAATGCAAAAGTCATTAAGAGTCAAAATTAGTTACCATTCATTCATGAAATATGGCTTCCTCCATTGTCCCAGTAGTTGGGTTTAGATTCTCATGATGGACACACTCTCAAAACAATTATGCATCGCTCAAAAGTGTGTAAAAAGAAGAAATAATAATAACATAGATGGTTCGCAACAGTGTAATGGTGTTGCAAACCATTGTTCTCACTTTTACAGAAGAAAAGTGTTTTCAGTTGTAGCAGTGAGAACAGTGGTTTACCACTTTTCTGAAACAATCATGTTTCCGAGCTCGTGAGTCCTTATTCGGGTATCTCCCCAGCTACGGATCCTCCTGGTTCGTTCCCATTTCCTTTATGCTTTCGCTTGTAGGTTTTTATTATTATTGATTCTTCTTCTGTATTCATCATTCGCCTAGACCACAAGAAAGGAAAAGACAGTTTTAATATTTCGCGCTCGAGCTAATATCTTTTTTTACACGTTTTCCGAAATCCGACCAAAATAAAAAAGACTGCTCCAAACCTTCCTCGTCTGATATGTCAGACTCATGACTGCTTTTGCCCCTGTAACTGAGTCTCTCACTCTCTCTGAGAAGTTAGTTACATGATAAGACAAAAAACTTTTTAAACTATAAATGCAACATCATTTTTGTCATAAAACATTCCTAAAACAGATTTTTCTTTGAAAACAAGAAAAAAATTTAGCTGACACCTGCACCACCATTTTCAATGGTCCCCTTTACTGAATTGAGGTTGAGTTTCATACTTACTGCCTCTTTTCTTTTCAGGGTTCTATCCAAGATACACCTCTTACAAGTAAATAAGGTTTTACTGTAAGTTGTAGCTAGACCTAAACTTTTCCTTGAAGGTTCAAGAAACACATAGGTCTTTAAGACTTAGGCATCTTAAGAGATGAAGAAGGTATTTTCAAGATATGAGGTCCTTTTCTCGAGCGTTTGCAAACATATTGTAAGTATGCTGCTACTCTTTTGATCTTATATCAAGGATGAGCGGACTTCTGGGCACATCTTTAGGGTTTCCCTTAGGTAAGAAATAACAGAAATAAACTAAAAATATAGTTACTTGAAAGTTATGACAGGAAAAAATAAGAGCTTATGACTATTAACCATAAGGTTTGACTGACAGATGTATTTTCAGTCCCTGTTTCTAGTGCCAAATTGTAGTAGTCATTTTTTAGCTACACAATGATATGGATCTACAATATTATAATATAACTTTAAAAGAAACATCATTTACTGAATCATGGTGATGAACAAGAGTTAGTAAACATAGTAGTCACTCTCCTTTCGTTTCTTACCAAGAGATTATACGAAGACTCAAGAACTTTATCAATGGTGAATCTGATTATTACAACTTGAAACCATATTTTCTATTCTCTGGAAGAGTTTTTACTCACGCACTTAGCCAGGGAGAAAGACCTTTCCCTACACAAAAAACTATCTACGTATTTATAGACATGACTGCTTATATATACTCTTTTGCTACCTACATAGTACATTCTTTTTAATGTTATGTCCTACGTGGAAATCTTATATTATCCTTTCTGCTTGCACGAGTACTTGCTCGTGCTCGTATGGTTCAATTATTGGATCCTTCCCGATCCTCGTACATCTTCTTTTTCTTTTGCTATTCGTATGACTTCCGAAGCTTTTTGTGCTTTCTTGTCGTCTCTCTCTGCTCGAATCTGACAGACTCCAACTCTGCACACCTGTCTTTGTATTTAATGTTCTTGTTCCTTAATTCAAACTTGTTCGTTGATGTAGTCATGGTGCATTCCACGTGTCATAATCTGGTGGTGACGGTAGATATCTCAAAATATGGGTGGTAACTTTTCAACTTCTTTCCCCTACTTCTCGGTGTTATTTTTTTACGTTTTTGATGCCTTAGAATTGTTCCACGTAACAGCCGGATATTTTACTATCACGAGCATGTACCATATTTAATTAAGCTATTGTGGGATGCTAGACTCGGCATTGTGAGAATACCCATTCGCATACCACCTTTACAATATGCATCCCACTATGAGTTTAACTGAATTCATTGACGCAGATGAAATTAGAGTTCTGCCTCAGTGTGGATATGGATTTCAGGTCGGGTGTATCGCCACATGGCTTGGTTCCCACTCTTCGTTTCCGTCATGCCGTCAGATATTTATTTCTCCTAGCCCGAGGTGTCAAAAGTGTGGTGGAGTCCCGGAAAAATCGGATGAAACCGGTGCCGATATGGAAGTTGGCCTCAAGAGTAGTACTACCACTGTTACTCAAACCCTAGAACATAGGTTTCTGCCTTAAAAATTAACATATACAGCCGGGAATTTGGCTCCACCGTGGATGCTCTAACAAATTAAGTTTCATTGCAGTGTTTGGGCTAAATATCTAATCAAGGTAAGAGTTTTAAAGAACACATATAGGCTAAAAGAAAGAAGCAAAGCATAATTCTCTATACTGATATCGAGTCTATATATATACTGTTAAAACATGCAACCATCCATAGAGTAAAGAATTTTCTTATTTTTTCAAAATGAAAGGTTAAAATGATATCATGACACAAAAAGTACAATAGAAACACTCTTGGTGATCATACGAACATAAACCAACAACGTAACAATAGAAGAACCAGCTGGATCAACGGTAAACAAAGTTTTAATGCAGCAAGTACACATGATAATAATAATAATAATAATAATAATAATAATAATAAAACAAAGTTTTAATGCAGCAAGTACATAATAATAATAATAATAATAATACAACAAGGTTTTTATGTAGCAAATAATTAACATGCGTAAACAAATAAGGTCACCAAGCGATTCCCGCATGAATAGGACAATACACGAAGTTACGAACTTCTCAAATTAAGCAAATTAACTAATATACTTAAAAGAAAACATAGTTGTGACTATTATAGGTATTAAGGGTCATTTACCTGTACACAACACAACTAATTAATCACAAAGTTATCTTGAAAAACCATTATTAAGATAATCCTTGGCATTAAGCAATAATACTACTGTAATTAGATTTAAATGACCCTTTTCTACTGGAATGAGCTGAATGTATCACTTGGTATTGTTAGTTGATATGGATATCCTGTCATTATCGGAGACAAGTCAAATATTACATTTTGCTCCTCTATCTGAAAAATAAAATAATTGTGTTAGAAGAATCACATGAGCCTATTTTAGCATCAAATTCGCCGTGTGATATGATATGGCATATATGAAGCTCAAGTTAATGGAACTACACTGAGTATTAAATTTCTTGTTACCTTATCTTGAAGAATCACATTTGCTGCTTTCAGAATAACCTCCTTCAAAAAATGAACCAAAGGTGTAAGCAAAATGAGCTAGAAAACACACAAAATAGACTTCAAATCTGAAAATTGCTTCCCTTCTAAGTTATTTCGCTGTGAAACAAATGTTGTTTCCTTTTCGAAATGTTGAACATATAGGCCTTGCCATTCAACGTAAATTCAGTCTCAAGTTTGCATCGTTGATTAACTTTCAAAATAACGGGTTCTTTTACAAGACTGCTATAGGAAATTATTAAATTTCATGGGGGTTAGAAATTCCATATAATTGAATGATTGTTTTTATTTGAACTGATATTCGCGAGGAATTTGATAATTTCATATAGCAACTTTGTTTTCAGGGACAAACTTAGTGAGGAGATAACTGAGGCTCAAGTTCGGATCAGCACCTCGTATCCACTAACTAAATTTTTCAGGGTTCAAAATTTTGATAAGCATATTTAATCTTTCAGTCCGGTGAGGTAATTACTTTTTGGCCCTCCAGGATCCGTCTATGCTTGTTCTTTTATTGGCTCCTGTTATGAGTATAGCCAAAAAGAGGGGCTCCTTTCTATTCAATTTTATACTCGTAATCTCGGTTATTTAGAAGTTAACAAATGGTCTAGGCATATGTAAAGTAAATAAAAACCTAACCTTATTCTTCAACTCCTGAATCTCTTGGTACATAATCTGCATCTGCGTAAAATAAATTCAAGCAAATTTATCAGTTGATGTTACATCACAACGATTAACTTATAACAAATTTCAATCTCATGGTCCAGGATCCTTATTACCTTCAAGGCTATAAGAATAACGAAGACTTAATTAAATATATTGAAGATGTTGAAGACAACCAATGAATATCACAGTCCAGGATCCTTGTTTTGCAGATTTTTTTTGATCGGTTAGAAAAAAATTCATTAAAAAAAAAGGTATTTAAGATGAATATCTTAATCCAATAAATACAAAAAGAAAAAAAAAAGAAAAGAAAAAAAAGCCGAAGGTGAATTTGGCAACTGAAAATAATGTATACCTTGGTTGTGCGGATATTACATATCCAAATTTCAAGATGTTTTTCTAATGCATCTAATTCATTCAAACCCATGATCCCAGCTCCTCCGCCAAACATATACCTGAAGTCAAACCATTACGAATAAAGCTCGTATTTGGTCATTTTACGAATAAGCAGAAGCTATGTATCTGGTCACGTCTCTAGATAGATATACATAGAACCTCGCGGTCTATATAATGAACTACGTTCTTGTTTAATTGATTATTAAGTATTAGGGTCCAGGTCCAGGTACATCTTTATAGGTACATCTTTAAATAAAAAATCTTATCTTTATTACAAATTAAAGCCAAAAAAAAAGTAACCGAAAGATTACAGAATACACAGTACAGTAGACTTGGTAGAAACTTGGACTTTCTAGCCATTAGCCGTACCTTAATATAAAACAGTTACTCATTAAACAACCACCACCTACAAATAATCCAATTATCCTTAAAAATCAAGGGTGATCAAATTTTATCAAGGTTACCAAATTCCATATGATTAAAAGTTGTTTGGTACCGATAATTCTTCATTGATTTTAATAACCTCCGTAACAATTTTATAAAAAATGAAATCGAATATTTGAATCAGATATGTGGCTTTCCTAACTTATCACGATGTCTCAGCAATATGTTGCATATGTAAACTCGGAGTAATTTTATTAGTGTATTAGAAAAATATTTATGAAAATAATTTTATTAAATTTAAAGTCTCTTGTCAAGCATTCGAGTGCATAACAAAATACAATTAGTATGCATTTTAAAACCGTTAGATTATACATGTGTATATTATACAATAGTATATTTGATGGCTTAAATATATATATTTATTATGTACTTGAGTGTGTAATAACAATAGTTTTTAAAAAATAAATAACTAATACCTGAGTCCTTTTTGGAGAAGTTGAATTTCTTGCTTCATCAAAGAGATGTCTCCTCCTGATTCCTAATATAAGAAGAATTTCACTTAATTAGTTAGGTAGCTCTAAACTAATATAATCTTCATAAATTTTTCTAGCTCTAATAAAGGTAATGTGCATGCAAATTTACGGCTAAAGCATTTTGATTTAAAAGCAGGGTTTATGGCATTGTCTATTTAGATTAATAAATAGAAGGAGTACCTAATCAAGATAAGAATAGGATCATATAATAAGGTCGACTATGACTACAATCAATCGATGAACTAAAAAAACTTTCTTAGTTTTACTCTATATATAGGTCGATTCTTCTTTTATGTTATGGCAAGCACAAAGTAAAAGTCAGTGTTCCCAATATTCTATAATTCGCAGCATAATTTGGTGGCCGACCCATGTATGTATATATAGATAGATAGATAGATCCATTTAAGCGTCAATCTCGCTAGTGGAACAAGCTATATAGGCTGCTAGGGCAAGGCTGGAGGTCAATCAAAGGACCATGATTTCCTGGTAAGGAACTTCTTCACCATTTAAGCTCTGTCAAATTTCTTACTTAACAGTCCTAACAAGAAATTTGCAGCTAGATTTTCTTAGCCATCCTTTCGGGTAAAATTTAGTTAAGGGTGCAATACCAGGTGGTATAGCAAGAATATTTAGTTGTGAATTAACAACTACTTTAGTAAAACATCTAAATAAGGCAGTTGACTTGTTGAGGGAGAGTGGATTCATTAATATGTCGAAAAAATAACAACCGTATTTAAGCGTATGTTGATCAGTAAATAGATCCCGACAGTTAACTAAGAAATATGTTGATTGTTTTTTTTTTTTTTTTTTTTTTTTTTTTTTTGCAAACATAAGATTTAGTTGTAACTACAATTCTTGACAGTCTAATGTTGCTGCCCAGATAAGTATCCTTACATCAAACGAAATATAGGTCTCATAGCTATACACTGATACATACAATATATCACTGCTCACACTTGTCGGTAGAGACGGCAAATCGTTAATTTAGGTCTAAAGTCTTTACCTAGCTGTGTACATCTTAACTTCTGAATTTACAATATGCAACTAATAATTAATTACGTACCAGACTGTGTTTTTGTACACCTGCAGCAATTTGTGCCCCTCGTGATGTTTCTGCGTACCTATCAATCACTTCTTCCATGGTTCTGTAAGGCGGAAAAACAAGTTCACTATTATTTAAGTGCAAGTAAGTTAAGATTTTAGACATAAGAGAGTGAGCGTAGACAGACCCATTAGTAGCAAGCTCGTAAAGCTTTCCATGGCTTGAGAAAATGATGATACCAACATCTGCATCACAGAGTACAGACAACTCCTTGGCTTTCTTTAGAAGTCCAGAACGTCGTTTGCAAAACGTCACCTGTCTGTGAACTGGGTTTTCGATCCTCTTCAGCTGAACCTTTCCTCTTGCCATTTCAGAATATAAATTAAATATAAAAAAAACTACTGACTTATCGAAAATCGCAAATTTATTTTGTTTATGTGTTTATTTGGGTTATATCTTTTCTTTGATGATGAAACTAGCCTGCCTTTTGCAGACAACCTCCCACTAGTTTAGACTAGCTTCGAGGCTGTTTGCAATTCTTTGGTTGCAAAACTCTCTTCCTCTTCTCCCTAAACTTCTCACAACTTGTAAGTTCTTCACTCTATACAAACTTAGGACTTCATATATAAACATGAATCTCTATCTCTCACTCTCTATCTCTTCCTCTCATTCGTTGATCTGCTACCAATAGAATAACTTTAGTGCTCCTCACT
This sequence comes from Papaver californicum, assembly GCA_023531435.1. NCBI lineage: Eukaryota > Viridiplantae > Streptophyta > Magnoliopsida > Ranunculales > Papaveraceae > Papaver > Papaver californicum. The sequence continues at coordinate 150,180 of JAJJMC010006603.1, read as the reverse complement.
TTACACCTCACTAGTGATTTTGTGTGCTTCCTTCAGACTTGGGATTGGTTCTGGCTGCCTTCATATATGTATTTGGTGCACTAGTTTAGACGATACATAGCAACTTCACACGATAACATGCAAACCCAATTAAGGGTTGACACATATATAACTATAGTATCTAGATATGGACCATATAACTTTTACTATATTCCCTTGACAAATCAAATGGTCCTAAACTAATAGATACAGATGTCAGTTTTTTATTAAGATTTAAGTACACAGTCTATGATAGTCTATATACCTAAGTTTTACTTATCAAATTAGGGTTTCTATTTGTAAGTGGGAGTGAGTATTTTTACTTGGTCAGGTTGTAATAGCTTTTGCATGTGAACTTTAATGATGAACCAATAAGCTACCCATGTTGAGTTGGGGCCTTACTCCGCTTGTTCGCCTTTTGGCCTTTTTTCTTTAATCTCTTTCTCATGCTCTTCACGCACTTTACTATTTTGTTTTGTGACAGAAGTTTTATACATTTAAGGTTGAGATTTTTTTTTTAATATAGAGTCAGTGCTTTATCGTAATCTTTATCAGATATATTTATACACCAATCTTCCCACTAACTTTAGGAGATGTACGAGTGATGTATCAATGAATACCAAACTGACGTACCCATATATCCAGCCAGGATCGGTCTTCAGAACCGGAAGCCCCAAGTCGACAGTAAAAATGTTGCCCTAATGCAGTACAAACTGAATACCCTGCCAAAAAAATAAATGCATGACAATAGAATTACTGCAAATTTTTTTACCCCTGGTCAGGGGTTCAAACCCACCTGCTTGACAAAGCCTATCCATAACATGGGCTTGGTTTCCTTCAGCCTGATGCCCCAAGGTGGACCTTGACCTAATTCTATATCAGGACCGACTGTGTATCCAAAAAGAAAATTCCTAACGAACGGTAAAAAATTCTACCCAAAAACTCTCTCTCTTACACTAAAATCTTTTTATTGGATTCCCTGATATTCAATTGGGACCCACCGTTTTGAAAAAAAGGTTTACTATTTCTCTTTCTGGGATATACAGTTTTGGAATAATTATTTTTACGGTCCGTTAAGAAACGATTGATCCAAAAATATGTTTATATCTTCCTTTAGTATGGAATAAAAGAAAAAACAATTGAAATTCCAAAAAAAAATAAGAAGATAATTTTTACTCTTATTTATGATAAAATTTTATTTTAAAAGACTATTAGAAAATCGATTTTTTTTTAAACAAAAAAATACAATTGGTGATAAAGTCATGTAAAATCCGGACATCACCAAAATTTTCTATGACAAAAGAAAAACATCAAACATAGACCAATAAAAAGATCCCAAATGCAGACTAAAAATTGAACGGTTCATGGCTCCCTTAAAGGCCTACCCTTCCTATTCCAGTGGTGAAGGGGCATTGGTCTACATTTAGGCTCTCTTTTTTGTCTACCATAAGTCGAGTTGGTGACAAAGTATAAGATTTTCACTTGTCATGACAAAAAAAAATTTTCCATATAACTAACAATTTTACATGGCTATAAGTTTATGATGTCGATTTTAACCTCTTTCCACTTCTATGAACACATTCATGTGTTTCATTTTATCCTATTGATATATAGATTACACCTTACAAGTTACGACATTCTCTTGTATTTCCCATCTAGCCTATAGATATTGAATCAATTTTGACATTTATATTCTTCTTTTTTTTTTTGAATCCCCATGGATACCTTATTAGCTTGTTACATCAATATGGTCATATGTTAGCGGTTAGGGATTCGTCTCGACTAAGCTATTCGGATTAGTCCCACATGAATTAAGTAAAATTCTAGGGACTAATAAGTTGTAGAATCTCCTATTCGGAGAAAATAAGTTTAATAAAAAATGATTTTAGGTCTTGGTGTGATTTAAAATAATGACGTAAGGGTCTAAAAATATTTACTCATTTTTATAAATGAATGAAAGGATATTTAGTCCCACATTAGATATTTTAAAGAAGGATATCATCCATATATGCTAATGGGATTAATCTTCTATATGGATGGACAAAAAATACATGGGTTACCTTGTTTATTGGGTTTGCGTGTACGTTACCAAGATCTATTACTTTTATCAAAAATATTTTAACTGTTTTACCATAAGTAAATTACTTATAAAATACTTTCTTTTAGTATCTATTTTTGGTAAAATTCATTTTCGTGTTTATCTTGGAAAACTTGGTTTACAATAAATCCGAAATCCTTGAGGTTTTTTTTCTCCTATAAATACAAAACGTTTTCAGAGTTAAAAATTATCCCAGAAGTGGCTTATATCCCGTCTTCTTTTCACCATCTTCTCGCTTTCTTTTGCGCACTAGATTTATTAGTTCTCTTATAATCTCTGTTGCTAAGTTCTGAGAGTGGGTAGTTTATGTTGTGTCAATACAAACTATATCGGGCAGTCTTATCCTGGACACATCTTCGCACATTGGGGTTTAGCATTGCTCGTTCTTGAGTATACTCGCGACCTAATGTGGTAAGAACAACTTGTTAAAACCTGTGATTCTGCCCTCGTTAAGTTATTTGTGGTAGAGTTGTTCTGATTCAGTTTTTTATTATTATTTGATACATCTAACGTTGTTGTTCATTGTTGCAAGATTCCAACAATCGTAACGCATTACTTTATATCTCGTAACAATAGGAAAGAACGACGTTGAAAAATCTCAGAATTTCAATGGGAAGGACTTCCAAAAGATGGCAATCCAAGATGTTGTTTTTTTATGAGTTATCATGAATTGGACGTAGTAATGGTTCTTTTTGATGGTTTTTTGAACGTTGAAAAAAATATTAAAGAAGACAAAACAATTTACAAAAAGAAAAACTATCTGGCTAAAAATCATATTATGAACTGTTTGGAAGATGCGATGTATGATTTTTATAATGCTAAAGAAAATTTCAGTGTTTATGATTTGTGGAGTGCTTTAGAAGTAAAGTACCAGGCAGAGACTGCAGGTAATTTCTGGTAACAAAGTTTATGGATTTCAAGATGACGAATGATAAGCCTGTTGTTGATCAATTCCTTGAACTTTAGAAAATCATTAACGAAATACTTGATGAAGGTATGGTTATTGATGATATGTTTCAAGTATCAGTTGTGATTGAAAAATTACCTTCTTCGCGTTCAGAGTACAAGAGGAAGTTGAGATATAAAACTTGTGAAGACGGTATGGTTGAATTGGGAAAGAAAATTCAAGTTGAAGAAATGTTATGCACCAATGAAAAGAATGTGTCATCCGCAAGGGACATGACAAACAAGGCTCATGTGACTGAACACAAGTCTTCCAAATCTGGAAAAGGTGAGAACAACAAACGCAACCCTAAGCATGGTCCTCACAACAAAGGTACATTTCGTAAACCTGAATCTGGTATTACTAAGATAAGGGGTGCTTGCTATGTTTGTGGAGTTCCTGGCCATATGGAAATTCAATGTAGACAACGTAAGGATCGCCTTAAGAAGAATACTGCTAACTTGGTTGCTGAGAATAAGGACGAGTTTTCTGCTGTGGTGTCTGAAGTTAATCCGGTGACCAATGTGAGGGACTGGTGGGTAGACTCTGGAGCTACCAAGTATGTATATGGGAGCAGAGAAATGTTCACCTCCTATCAGAAGGTAGAGGATAGCGAGAAACTCTATATGGGTAACTCATCTGCAACAGAGGTTGCAGGAAAGGGAAAGATCGGGCTGAAGCTTTCATCTGGCAAAACTCTCACATTGAATCAAGTTCTTCATGTTCCAGACATCTGCAAAAAATCTTGTCTCTTATTTTGTTTTAGACGATAAGGGTTTTAAAGTTGTAATTGAGTCTAGAAAAGTAGTAGTAACTAAGGGAAAAGATTATGTGGGTAAGGGTTATAAGACTGAAGGTCTAAATAAAGTTAATGTAACATGTCCTGATATGAAATTGAATGATTCTTTTGCTTATATGTGTGTGTCATTGAATGTTTGGCATGGTAAACTTGGTCATGTAAATTATAAATCAATGCATAAGTTGGCTAGCGTAGGCTGCATACCCAAATTCACTATGAATAAAGATCATAAATGTGAGATTTGCATAGAATCTAAGAATTCAAAGAATGCTAAGAAATCATTCAGTAAGAATGTCCAGAGAAACTTTAAACCCTTAGAATTAATTCATTCAGGCCTAGTTGATATGAAGTCAGTTCAAACTAGAGGTGGTAAGAAGTGGTTTGTCACCTTTATAGATGATTGTCCGAGGTATTGTCATGTTTATTCACTTAGAGGGAAGGATGATGCTTTATAAGCCTTTAAGATATATAAACTTGAAGTTGAAAAGCAACTGAATAATATCATTAAAACTGTAAGGTCTAACCGCGGTGGTGAGTATGAAATTCCCATAGGATATTTCTGTAAAGAACATGGCATAATATATGAGACAACATCTCCTTATCACCTCAATCCAATGGTGTAGTTGAACGTAAGAACCGTACTCTTAAGGATATGATGAATGCCATGTTGATTAGTTCAGGATTACCTGCAAACTTGCGGGGGAGGGGGGGAATTCTCTCAGCTTGATATATCCTGAATAGAGTACCCTTTAAAAGATCAGGTAAAACTCCATATGATTTATGGAAAGGTAGACAACCATCTTATGCTTAGGTGTTTGGCAAAAGTAGCCATCCCTCCTTCTAAGAGAACTAAAATAGGACCCCAAAAATTTTGATTGTGTTTTCATAGGGTATCCTGAGCATACTAGTGCTTATAGGTTTAGGGTTGTGAGTTCTGAAATTTCTGACATTGGGTTGCATACTATAATGGAGTCTAGGGAAGCAAAGTTCTTTGAGAATGTTTTTCCTTTGAAACTTGGTTCTCGAAAAAGATGTTTAGATGATCTCTTAGATGTGCATTCAACCAGTCAGTCATTACCTTTAAAGGAAGATGAACCAGAAGTTGAACCTAGAAGGGGTAAAAGGGTTAGAATTGAGAAAACCTATACTGGTTGCATTACTTACCTAGCCGAGTCTGAGCCACATACTTATAGAGAATCCATGACTTCTTCTGAAGCTCCATGGTGGAAAAAAGCTTCTATTAGTGTAATGTATTTCATCTAACAAAATCGTATGTGGGAGATTGTAGATTTACCTCCAGGGTGTGAGGCCATATGTTGTAAATGGATCTGCAAGAGAAAACGTAATATAGATGGAACTGTTGATAAATACAAGGCTAGGTTGGTAGCTAAAGGCTACAAGCAGAAAGAAGGTATAGATTTCTTTGATACTTATTCACTTGTGACTAGAATTACCTCCATTAGTATGTTTATTGCTATAGCCTCTGTCCATAACCTAGAGATACATCAAATAGATATAAAGAAAACGTTTCTAAATAATGAATTAGATGAGAAAATTTACATGGAACAACCCGAGGGCTTTATAGTAAAAGGTTGTGAAAAGAAAGTGTGTAAACTGATTAAATCTTTGTATGGTTTGAAACAAGCACCTAAATAATGCATGAAAAATTTGATCATGTGATGATTTCTAGTGGTTTTAGGATTAATGAATCTGACAAGTGTGTTTACACTAAACTTGTTAAGGATGCCTATGTAATTGTATGCTTGTATGTTGATGATATGCTTATACTAGGTACAAACATGGATGTTATTAATTCCAATAAGAAATTGTTGAATGAGAATTTTGACATGAAAGACTTAGGCCCCGCTGATGTAATATTAGGGATGAAGATTAAAAGAAGTTCTAATGTCTATAGTCTGAGTCAATCTCATTGTGTTGAATCCATACTTAAGAAATATAATCAGTTTTAACTATAAACCTGTTTATACTCCGTATGATTCTTCTTGAATGCTAAAGAGTCATAGGAAGTATGATGTATTTGATGAGTTGTACGAGGCCAGACATTTCTTACGTAATGAGTAGGTTAAGAAAGTATACTTGTAATCCAGGGCAGATGCATTGGGATGCACTTATTAGAGTGCTGAGGTACTTGAAGTACACAATGTCCTTTTGTTTAAATTATAAAGGATACGTTACTATCCTTGAAGGATTTTGTGATGCAAACTGGATACTAGATTCAGAGGAGTCTAAGTCTACGAGTGGGTATGTATTTACTCTAGCAGGAACGTCTGTTTCTTGGAAATCATCCAAATAGACATGTATAGTTCGTTCCACTATGGAATCGGAGTTTATTACGTTAAACAAAGAAAGAGAGGAAGCCGAATGGCTAAGATGATTTTTAGAAGACATTCCTCTCTGGCATAGGCATGTGCTATCTATATATATACACTGTGACAGTACAGCTGCGATAGCTAGATTTAAGAACAATGTTTATAACGGGAATTCTATATATACATATTCGTAGAAGACACAGTTCTTTGAAACAACTAATCTCTATTGGCGTTATTACCATTGACCATGTAAGGTCTAAGGAGAATATCGCAGATCCTTTGACAAAAGGATTGTTTAAAAAGATAGTTAGTGTTGCATCGAGAGGAATGGGACTTAATCCCATGAAATAAAATTTCCATGAAGGATACTCAACCTTACTGACTGGAGATCCGGAGAAGAAGGTTGAATGAGACAACTAATTTGTGGTGATTAAAGGTATACACTATCAAGAAAATTACAGTTTAAGTCCCTCTCTATGGTGTATTGATGTGATAGTGTGACTGCATGTGAAGGATGACTTTTAATAAGTCTTAATGAGTTTTATAGTTTTAATTTAAGATTAAAGTGGGTGTAGTAGTAACATTCTTGATAGAACTCACCTATCTGAATAAGGAAGTCCTATGAGAATTCATGTTGATTCTCTAGAGCATTCTGAGAAACGGGATACGTCCAGGGCCAAAATGGACACAACGACAAGAACTTAGCAACACCAAGAGGATATCATGCGTGGTTGTTATCGCAAATTGCACCAAACGCTAGAAGTTCAATACATCGAGTTCACTGTCTCTAGCAAGTAGTTTCGGTAACTTCACACTAAGTAAAGGTTCAAGACCTGAGGACACCTTTGCATATATGGCAATTTCTGCTTTATGATTTTCCGCTTTTTACCGAGATTTTATTTATGTGGGGGATTGTTTGAGAAAATGAGTTTAATAAAAAAATATTTTTTGGTCTTGGTGTGATTTGATCTAATGACCTAAGGGTCTAATAATATTTACTCATTTTCATGAGTGAATGAAAGGTAAATGTTTAGTCCCACATTGGATATTTTAAATAGGGATGTTATCCATATAAACTAATGGGATTAGTCTTCTATATGGGTGGGCAAATAATACATGGGCTAACTTATGTATTGGGATTGCGTGTACATCACCAAGATATATTACTTTTACCAAAAATATTTTAACTGTTTTACCATAAGTAAATTACTTATAAAATATTTTCTCTTAGTATTTATTTATGGTAAAATGTATTTTCTGTTTATCTTGGAAAACTTGGTTTACAGGAAATCCTAAACCCTAGAGGTTTCTTTTCTCTATAAATGAAAAACGAGTTGAAAATTATCCCAGAAGTGGCTATTATTCCCTCTTCTTTTCACCATCTTCTCGCTTTGTTTTGCGTAGTACATTTATTATTTCTCTCATAATCCCTGTTGCTAAGTTCTGAGAGTGGGTAATTTGTCTTGTGTTAATTTCTCTCGGGCAGTCTTATCCTGGACACATCTTCGCACCTTGGGGTTTAGCATTGAGTCCTTTTTAGATAAAACCGTACAATTGCGATCAAAGGTGGTTAATTTGAGACAATATCAGTACTATATAGTTTTCAATTGAAGTGGATTACTTAAACCATTTGTAAATCTTTTAGTTGGTACCAGAGCTAAGGCTACTAAGAAATCGAGTGGTTATCGTTGTCAACATTCACTGGTTGGATGTACATGATAAAGTTAGTGTTCTTCGCCACTGACTCAAGTGGAGAAAACATGCCAAGATGGAGCAACTAACTCAGGTGGAGCAAGATCGAAGGTTGAGTTAGACTACAGCTAACTTGTATGGGGAAGGCAAAGATCACGGGGGTATAATAACTGTAACTGACTTTGAAAGTAACATGCATGCACTGATTGATCATATACGGTATACTGAGTTAGCATCCACTATACCTGGAATAATACAAATTAATGTGGAGTTGTGAACATGAATGAGAAAGATATACCTCAAGATATTTACATGATGATGATCATATGGTAATATGGTCAGCGAGATGTCTCTGGGTTTCATCAAGGTGAAAATTGTTAAGGGTCCAGTTCGACCAAGCCTTTAAGATTAGTCCCACATGAAATAAATAGATTTTTAAGTGGAGACTAATAAGTTTTAGGATTTCCTTGCATATTTGTGAGGCCTTTTAAAATAAACTTCATATATATATAACCAGAGGAAATTAAATATGAACAATATCGATATTATATAGATTAGGCCTAAAGTTGGCCGGTTAAACAGTCTGCAGATCCTTTAAGTACTATGTATATAAAATTAGAATTTTCAAATATTACAAGTTACACATTTTTTACTTTTGTTGCTTTTTTACGTTGATTTTTTCTGTATTCCTTGAGAAATTTATTTGTTTTTATTTTTTGAAAAACTTTGAGAAATTGATTTTTGTGTTAGTATTTGTTTTATAAATACATCTTATGAATTAACAAATAGAAAACAAAAAAAAAGTCCAAGAAATGATGCAGAATCAAATTTCTTAGAAACCATTATAAACAGAAGAAAAATGTAGTTTGGTACCTCGATTTTGTCTAACATGGGACTTTCGTACCTAATTATTCAGATATAAAGGTTTAATACCCAGTTTTTTAGTTAATTGTCAGAAACTTTGTTATCTTTTATATTTGGGTAAATTACTCCCTTCGTTTCAAAATGATAGGCAAGGTTACTATATTTGAGTATGTCAAAAAGATAGGCTTGTTTCCATAAATATAAAGTCAAATGTATTAAGATTACCAATTTTCCCACTTGGTAACCATTTCTCCTTCCTAATTCTCTCTCCTAATTTTATTATTTAAACATTTGGAGACCACTTCTCTCCAAGGACAAATATGGAAAAAAACAGAAAATTGTACTTCAAATGATTGGTTTTCTTATTTTTGGTGTTAAACTAAACAAGCCTATCATTTTTAAGCGAATGGAGTATATTATATTACAGAAGAAAAAAAAAAATAGGAATTACTAGTTAATCCTATATTGAAGACCAATTTAATGTCTAGTCCATCCATTAGAGATGGTTCAATCGGTGATCCAAAAACATGTTTTTGGACCAAAAATATTATTCCCAAGACCAAAAAAGTGTAAGACTTGTTATGTACTATTTTAAATACCTAAAATACTCTCACCCTCACATATACATATATCATGTTGATTGAACCTTATTTATTATGTCCTCATACTTTTTTTTCTCTCGGTTGAATTTCTACGATGGAGGAAGAGAATGAGAGAAGCAAGTGATGGTGAAGAAGGAGATTCGAGAATAGATCCATGAAGAAGAAGAAGGAGGAGATACAAATTCATGAATTTTGGGTTTTGTTTAAACTTTTTAATCTTCTTCTTCATCTAGATCTGATATTCAATGTTGGAAGATGAAGGTTCTATTCAAACAATATGATTTAGTCGATTAAGTGGTGATTACTCATTTTTTTGTTTGCGGTTAGTTTGATTTTATTCTTTTTGTTAATTTTATCTTTGATTAAATTGTATTGATTTTGATCATACATCTTTTCATTCAGTATGTACTGTCGGATCAATATGTACTGTTGGATCATATTTTTTTCCTTCAGTACATATCAATATGTACTGCTTGATCAATATGTACTGTGGTTACACTTTTTCCTTCAGTAAATATCAATATGTACTTTTGGATCAATATGTATTGTGCGATCATACATTTTTCCTTCAATACTTATTTTCCTTCATCACATACCAATATGTACTAAAGGATCATACATGTTTTCCTTCGGTACATATTTTCCTTCATTACATATCAATATGTATTGTTAAGTCAATATATACTGTTGGATCATCTACTCTATTTTTTTGTGTACTCTCTTCTTCTAATGTATTTTTTATATATTCTCTATACTCTTTAATCTTGTTCTCACCATCATTCACCTAAATGTAGATTTCTTTATAGTAAATAGAGGTTTTTGATGATTTCTTCACTATAGATATAGGTTTTGATGATTTCCTATAATTTATGTTTTTGTTTCTATGAAATTGAGATTTCGCTGATTTTTGAATTTTGATTTCGTTGTTTTTTCATTCGTTTTTTGTTTTTTGATTCTTTGTATATGGGTTTTGAGGGATCATAAAAAGTGGGGAGGAAGGTGATTTTGTTTTTCACATATGAAATTTGGACATCTAGATAATTTTTATATTTTTGGACCTCCGGTTAAAACTTAAATCCAACTGGACCCTAGATTAAATAGGTCACGAATTTTTGTACCAACCAATAAATTTTCTTAAAAAAAAACTCAGTCGGTTTGGGATTCAAATGCTTAGTGATCCGAGTATATATTCAATATTTTTGTTTGTTATGGCTTTAACTAACATGTAAGATCAATTATTGTCTAATCACATATCTATTCAATTTTCTAATCAAAATGATTTTTATAAACCAAATGGAAATTAGTTTTGGAAAAAATGATAAGTGGTCATGATGTGATGGGATGGAGATTTGATTAAGAATCATTGGTTTTTTACTAATAGGCTACAGTTCTTCCTTTATTGTTATAACGAAGATGATGAGAGGTGAAAAATAAAGGTACCAACGAAAAGTAATAAAAATATAATTATAGAATAAAACTAAAACAACTTGGTCAAATAGATTTTTTAACAGTCCAGATACCAAACGTTGATATTTGAATAATTATACACTAAAGTTCAGTGCTGGATAAAATTTAGGTACCAAACAACTCTTTTAGCATGTGTATCGAAACCTATGCATCCATTACTAATATACTGGGCCGTTTTTATATCACCATAAAATGAAAACAAAATAGATTTAATGTATGCAACTAAGTACAGAGTTTTCGAGTTAAAGTCAGGGTTAGAAAGTAGTCATATTTTAGCATGGTCGTCGGTGGGATTAAAGGGTACTCCCCCACATGGCATGTTTTTGGACGGTCTATGTCGAGCTAATGATAGAAAGTAAATAGTCTATTTAAGCGAAATCTCCTTTTACTTCAAAAATGCAAGTAGCCAAGCCAACCAAAAATCTTTAATCATTTCACAAAGGCAATCAATCATCCATTCAAAAACAGACACCTGATGAAAAAAGAAAACTAAAAAAATGGAACCTCAAAACGTCTTTCAAATTTTCAAATCATATGTGCTCAAAATGAGGGAGGGTTCAACAGCTGCCACGTGTCTATTCCCTAATGAATGGATGCCACGTGTTATGTTTGTGCTTTAAGGTATAAAGCTGAGCCTGAAATTGAATATTGCGAAAGGAATAAGTTCAGCAATAGTCTTGTCAAATAAAGGTTGTTTCTTTCTCACTTTAAATTCTGAGTCCGTTTTCTCAGGGTATTTAAAATGTGTGGCATATATGATTAGATCCTTCTTTATGTATGTCTCTAGTTGGTTCCACTTAGAATGGCATATATAATATACACAATAGTTGATGGGTACAAATGGTGCTGCCCCCGCCTTTGCTTGGGAATGACTCAAGTTGCATAACTTTACATCAATGAAAAGCAGAGGAGGATCGGCCCGTACAACGTTTATTTCTAAGCATCATGCATACATTAAGGTTTGTCGGGAGCTTATATGGGATGAAACTAGGTTAAGTATCGACATAAAAAATGCAATGAGACTTACTTTTTGCGCTTATAGAATTTAAGCAATTTCCCTGTCCTAGTTTGCATTGTTTCGTTACTTTCTTTACCAACACAATATAGACAATTCGAGAGGGCATTTTGTTGTTTACACGAAATAATTGCGTGACTTGCAGAATGCAGATCAGATTTTTATGATCACTGGAGACGGCTTTCAAATGCGTAAAGAGTACTCGAGGGCCAAGTATCCTTATAGAATAGGATAACATGCATCCTCAATGCGATTCTCTACTCACAAGAATTAAAATGAGGTCATTATATATTCTTCCTCTTTCGCCGTAATGCTCTTTTAATGAACTTCACGGGTTCCACAATGATCTTTTAACAACGTCCCATCATGCATAAGAGCAACTCCAACGGGTGGATATATCAGTTAATTTATCAATTACTGTCTCACAGTGGGATGGACGAATTTAAAAAATAGATTGATAAATGGATATTTGTGGGGATTTGCTTATTGAGGTGTTAGTTAAATCGATCGTCTTTATGGAAGATGATTGAATCATGTTGAGCCGCTAGGCTCATGTTGCACCGAGCATCGACCCTTGTTGAGCCGAGCAGCTCTTTATGCACCGAGCATCGGCCATTGTTGAGCCGAGCGGTTCTTCATGCACCGAGTGAAATATTTTTTTATTTAAAATATAGTTAAGTTAATTATTTTAATTTATTATATATATATATATACTGATTTTAAAATAGAAACCGATTCATTTAACTAAAAAATTATTTATTTATGTAAAAGACAGACCCCACTAATTAAAAGAAATATTTATTTATATAAAACTGGATCCACTTGACTAATTTATCAATTTTTTCACTATCCAAAACCGAATTTACCAAACCACATGACTTGGTATATTGCCTAAAATACCAATGTCCATTGGAGTTGCTCTAAGATGTTATAATTGGTTTTTAGATAAGAACAACCAAAACGACATTAAATTTGGTAAAATTCCGAATGAACTTCTCTCACAAACAGCCCCAACACCACCTCCTCATACAAGATGTTTTTGTAGTGGGTCAACAAATACACCCAGCACCACCCTCATCGTATAAGCTGTTTTTTTGGTGGGTCTCTATTTCATGATTTTCATGTAGGATTGATTATTTTTTATATTAATTTATCATCAGTTTAACACCTTTACGTAAACATTAAATTGGATGATATGGAATAAGCGTGATCATATAAGACTCATAATAAATTATCTGTTCTAATATCATACGAAATGGGTATGGTCAGTGCAGTCCATACCGGCCGGTACGACCGGTATACAGCCAGTTTTAACGGTTTCGACCGAAAAAATGGGACGAAATCCGGTATACCAGTAAACGGTATTTGACCGAAAATATCGGCCGGTATGGACTGTACCGGTTTGGCCGGTACGGCCGGTATTGACCGGTATTGGACGATATTGACCGGTATTGACCGGTATAATCATTTTTTTTTGTTTTTTTATTTAAAAAATAAATATAAAAATAAAAAAAATAATTTATTCTTGTTTTAGGGTTTTCAATTGTTACTCATATTTTTTATGATATTTTAGAATTATATATGCATATGATAATATCGATAATTAATCTAATGATCTTAAAATTGTAGTATTTTTGTTTAATTAGTATTTTAGACGATAAACCTTGAAGTTATTCTTGTTTCTTTTGTATTTCCAGTTTGAACTTTGTATGAAATCTATGGATCTATATATTTTGGATGAATACTAGTTTATCTTTTTAAATTTTGTGAAATTTTTTTGTTATAACTTGTTAAAATATATTTATAGTTATAAAATGTGAACTAGTAATTATTTATAAAATTATAGGTATAAAATATATGCACCGATATTCCACCGATATTTAAACCAAAATTTACCCGATATACCGGCGTACCAGTGTATCACTCTCGACCGATACGAACCGAAATCCGATATGGTACAACCTTGGGTATGGCCTAGCTCACCATAAAAATCAACATATAAGATTAGGACTGTTCAAAACTTATAAACTAAATAGTCTTAAATTGCCTATATATATCATGGGACTAATCTTAACAAGGGCAATCTGGTAAAGTTTACCACCTTCCGTTAGAGCGTACGGTTTTGTGATTGTCTGTGAGAGCAACCGGTCTAAAGCGACCCTAAATTAGGCGGCATTTGCTACCTTAATTTGCAGAATCATAGTTTTACTATTTTTTATTACAATCATTACTTTCTTGAAAGTATAACTTCTTGATTTGACTGATTGATTCTACTTGTTTTTTCAGAATAATACTTAAATATCGTTTACTAAAGCAATAATAAGGGGGAACAACCCGCCATATTCTCTTTATCATGGCATGTGCCATTGTCGTCCTGGTATTAAAGTTCGGTCTGTCGCACGGCCGTTGGTTTATCAAACGATCCTTGTTGTAATGAGTATTTAAATTTTTATAATTTTAATAAAAATATTACTATCATTTTTTATTTAAATTTAAAGATAAATTAAAATAAAATAAATAAATAATTTTTTTTCCGAAATAAAAAGATACTGAATTTTATTAAAATGTTCGAAAGTAACTATCTCTGATAAAATAGTAAACCTGTTAACAATCTTCCGGTTCACGATGCTCATAAGGGCCAGATAATCCCTGTAGAAATGAACTTCAATACAAATGTGTTAATTTCAAATGACAGAACTACTAAATAAAGATGCGTTTGATTGCTGGAACAACAATGTTCTCAATGGGAAATGTAATGCAGTTACGAATAAAACTAGTTATGCAATTTGCTGGCAATTTGGAAGGACGGGAGTAACAAGTACAATATTTGGTTTCAGGTTCAAATGTATTTATGTCATTAAGGAGATACATTATCAATTTCTAGAGAAGGTAATGTGAATTAGTAATTTCAATTGGGAAGGAAATACTAAATATTCCTATTGTTGTGAGTCAGACACGATGTAATTGGGGGTAACTGGAGACAGTTCTACAAATTTAATTGTTATGAAGAATAATCTAGGGACCTTTTTTCTCTTTTAGTGTAATCTTTTGCTCTCAAAAAATAAATAAATAAATCATTCCGTGGCCACGAAATAGATGGATACCTAATTAGGTCGCACTAGAAATCATATCTACATCATGTATGGAATTCTAAGTCAAAAATAGATTCCACAGAATTTATCATATTTTATTTTATCATAATAAATAGATTGCATAGATAGTTCTCTTTATCTATTTGGAATAATATAAACAACAACAAAATAAAATTTCCACCATACCCACTCAAATTAGTATGGATTTTCGTAGGCGGAGAAATAGGTTACCGTAGTAATCCGGATAGTACCGACGCGATACGGTGATGTGTATACGGATACAAATAAATTCTTAAAAAACTAGAATATATATATATATATATATATATATATATATATATATATTTAAATATTTATATAATAAATTAATATATATATATACGTATAGTTTTTCATATACAAAAGAATGATAATTGTATAAATAGTTAGTAACGTCTTTATAATTAAAAAAAAATATTGTGGAGCAATCGTTGAGCACCTTTTAAAATTAAGATTGCAGGGTCAAACTTTGTTCTTTTTTGTTATATCTAAAGTAGAAATTATTAGACATTATAAACCTGGCTAATTTGAGACTTACCTGTTTTATTTGAGGCCTACTACTAAAATTTTAAAAAAGACATTTTGAAGTAAAATAAAAAACACCTTATCCAACTATTTTTTAATGACTAATTTGTCCATGATTAATTAGTGTTAATTAATTCAACTGGTAGTTAAATTACTTGGTGTTCAAATTGGATTAAAGTTATAGTTTTAGATGGTAAGAATTAGGGTAGAGTTTTTTCCGAAAGTTTGAAGAAGAAGAAGAAGAACTTGAGGAAAATTAGGATTTTGTAATTTTGGTAGAAAAAATAATTTTATAGCGACGACGAAGATTCTAGTGGTGATCAAGAAGTGGGTGCATCTATGTATCTCCAATCAAGTTATAGTGAGTTCGATCCTACCAATTTTGATTATTTATTGGATGAATAAGAAAGTGTAAACCAAAATATAGTTGAGGATTTTACTCAAGCAAATAAAGAATCAAACCGGGAAAATAAAGATCTTAATACTTGCAATCATCATTTATATGTGCTAAGGATCTCGAAACATGTATTTGTAGATTATAATCGTCAAAAAAGTGGATTTTTTTCTTCATATTTTGAGTTATTTTCTGACATACGTATTACCCAGAATCGGCGGGCACAATGACACCACACCTGCAGATCGTACATCTTCCAAACAATATTATAAATCATAATCGTCGTATATGGTCATGAACAACAACCGATTGTGGATCATATTTGGAGGGATTGTTAGATGAAAAAATCATCTATTATGGACTCACATATCGGACGATTGTAGCATTTGGATATTTTCCCCAAAAAAAATCAAGTATACAATCGGTCGATGTATGTTGATATATGAGCCGATTGTAATCGAAAAAGTATCCAGAAAAAAGGCCCTATGCAGAATGCTATAATCAGCACACATGTCAAATCACGTGTGCTATTGTATACTTGGGGATTTTCCCCCAAAAACAAAACCAGGTAGAATCGGTGGATACATATGTACCTAAAGGCTGATTGTTAGGAATCAATTGATAGACACGTTTTCGTGTCTAATTTGTTCCCAATTTGTTGATTTTGTAATAATTGTGTCATTTTATGTAATTGTAGGTGTTTTTGGAGAAACAAATAACCATATGAAAATTGGCTAAAAAAAGTGCTAAAAACTTTTCCAGAAAAAGTGTTAAAGGCACCCTGGAAATGGATAAAGGCACCCCCTTGAATTGATAAAGGCACCCATATTTTGGTTCAGGGCACCCACCTCTCTTATTTTGATTGAAAATTTGGCGAGAAAAATCTGAGTTTCGATCTGTGAAGATTTGGTTAGAAACTGTCGGAGATTTTCAAGGAGTTTTACGGAAAGAATATTCTTGCGTTATCAAAGGGAATTTATACACAACTTAAACACATGAAATCAACAAAAAAAATCTCGAGAAGTATTCATTCTCGTTTTAAACAAGTTGAAAAGAAATCTCGGGATACTCTGAGTCTGTTTGATATATATGCACAGAAACAACCTGTGAGAAGGATACAGAGTATTAATCTTGTGATCAAACAAAATCAACAATCAAAACTGAATCGAAAGAAAATCACTGAAATCTTTGATTTTCTGCCAGGAAAATATTTTCATTAACAACGAGATTTGGAGGAGTTATTGGAGGATATTTG
>JAJJMC010006603.1:49627-133037 GCA_023531435.1 Papaver californicum | reverse complement strand
GTGTCTAATTTGTTCCCAATTTGTTCTTTGTTAAAGCTCGATTTTGTAATAATTGTGTCATTTTATGTAATTGTAGGTGTTTTTGGAGAAATAAATAACCATAGGGAAATTGGCTAAAAAAAGTGCTAAAACACTTCCATAAAAAGTGTTAAAGGCACCATGGAAATGGATAAAGTCACCCCTTTTGAATTGATAAAGGCACCCATATTTTGGTTCAGGGCACCCACCTCTTTTATTTTGAATTGAAAATTTGGCGAGAAAAATCTGAGTTTCGATCTTTGAAGATTTTGATAGTAACTTTCGGGGATTTTCAAGGAGTTTTAAGGAAAGAATATTCTTACGTTATCAAAGGGAATTTATACACAACTTAAACACATGAAATCAACAACAAAAATCTCGAGAAATATTCATTCTCGTTTTAAACAAGTTGAAAAGAAATCTCGGGATACTCTGAATCTGTTTGATATATATGCACAGAAACAACGTGTGAGAAGGATACATAGTATTAATCTTGTGATCAAACAAAATCAGCAATCAAAACAGAATCGAAAGAAAATCACCGAAATCTTTGATTTTCTGCCAGGAACATATTTTCATTAACAACGAAATTTGGAGGAGTTATTGGAGGATATTTGGTATTCTAGTATAGAAAGGAATCGATGGGATGAAGTCGGGGGGGGGGGGGGGTCTGGAGAGACCAAAAGCACATAATCAAGAATCAGAAATTCTGCTCGTGATGATCATGATGAAGAAGATGAAGAAAATGTTGCCAAAAGTTTGAATAAATCGTTGTCGTAGCTGTGTATCCCCGTCGCCTATTCTTTTGAAGTCAGTTCTTTTGTAATAGCTAGCAACAATATCTTTTCTTCTCTGTAACATTTATATCCGTAGCAAACTTTCTATGTCAATTATTTTTCCTCTTGTAAACACCTTTTTGAGCAATGAATGAGTATTTTGAGAATGTTTTCAACATGAGGAGCTAAACCCCATTTGCTGAGGTGACGGAGGAAGCCATTTGTTTCAATAAAAATGGTACATTTATATTTCTAATTAATTTTTGGAATTTCTTTTATGATTATTTACCTTGATTAAAAATTTGATTAAATGATTTTTATTAAGCAGTTGTGATTTCGTTAGATGGTATATGCTTTGCCTAGGGTTTAGATATTCCATGCTTTTGTTATACAATTGTTATTCTAGAAATCTACTTATTGCAATATTTTAGAATCAAATTAAACGAAAGAATTGCATGAATATTGAGTAGATTGAATCACCTTAATTGGTTAATAGTGAAATCCATAACCTCAGTAATTTGTGAATATCATTTTCATCTTTTGTGCATATTTGTAGTTTAAATAATTAGTTTATTAAAATCTAAATTCATTCTTCACAAGTTCGAGAGAACGACACGTTTTTACCACTATTCTAAAATTACATCATCAATCAACACGATTGTTCTTTATATGCCGATGGTGTTGGCTTAAATTTTTGGTACATATTGTAGATTGTTGAAGCGTTTAAAGATGATCAACCTGAATCCGTATCTCAGATGGGGCCTGATACTTAGAGGTGTAAAACGTGTCGGCCCAGCGCATCACAGCCCACTAAATCACATGATTAGCGTGTTGTGTGTCGTGATGTGTTGTTCCAGAGATGTATACGTGTTGTGTTATGCCGTTCTAGACGGCGTGTTGTGTTGTGATGTGCCAGAAAAATAATCGTGTTGTACCGCGTTGTGCTTTGCCTGGAACATTTATTTTATGTTTTCCAAAGAAAATATTTTCGAGATATTTAGATATTATATGTATTGTTATAGAAATAAGTTAATATAACGAATATAAGTGTCAAAAATTGCCTAGAATAATGACATTTTTATGGAATATACGTGAAATGTGATGTATTGTACCATGCTGTGTAGTGTTCTTAGCATGATATGACGTGCTTTCTTAACGTGTTGTGTTTTTTTTATGCCACGTGCTTATTCGTGCCGCGTGTTATGCTGTGTCGGTGTGCCGATTAGTCTGGCCCAACACAACACATAAAGTTACCATGTTGTGCTGTGATGGGCTCAAATTTTAGCGTATTGGACTGGACTGGTTTCGTGTTGGCACGTCCCAATTTATACCTCTATTGATACTTCTGCCCACTACTACACTAATTTGGTATGGGAAAACAAGGACGATGCAAAATAATGGTTTATGGGGAAATCCGTAGAGATCCAATGTGCATTGGTCTTAGTCCGTCGTTCGAGGCATGATCGTTTAGAAATTGCTTGCAAGAGAAGTGACAAGATTGAAAGTCACAGGGCAAAGGAAAAATCGTATGTGAAGAAGACATCGAGTGTGTACTGATAAGTGCATATTTTACATGTTTTTAGTATCAATTTCATGCTAGTATTTGCTAGATTCCTTGTGAATTATTGTATATTACGTTTGTTTTTTAGTTTATGCTTTTATTAGGTGAATCATCCAAAAATGAGCTACAAAATGTTAGATTGTGCATGAAGAAAAATGCTACAAAGTAAGAAGGACCAAAGACCAAGTGGAAGTCGTCCAAAATCATTATTTCTCATCACCAAATTTAAGAGAACGAAGAAACGAATTCAACGACGAAAGTATGGGGTCATTTCGACTTCATACGAAGAAGTTATAAGAAAAACAAGTTCAGGATTTTCTCGGAGGGTCAAGCAATCGAGAAAATCAATATCCTCGATGGGATGACCATCGAGAAAAGAAAACTCAGAAGAAATATATTTTCTTGATGGGTCGATCCATCGAGAAACTGAGCGTGAAAAAAAAAACTCATAGCAAAAACTTTTTCTTGATGGGATGACCCATCGAGGGAACTACAGCTCCGTGAATATAGGTTAGGATGCTACGCAATCCCATTAGATTCTTAGATACTTTTCTCACAGGATAAGCTTAGCCATGACCTATTTTTGGCATATTTTGGTATTTCGGAAACCTATTTCGACCAAGACTCGAGTACGGGCACTTCTACAACTTGGGATACCTATTTAAGAGACTTTTATAATTATTTTTGGGATATCTATTCTTTTATCAAGCTTTTGGAGAGTAGAACACAAGTGGAAAAAGCTAGGATTTTGGAGCGTTTTCATCACCGTAATTCTTTTCTACTTTATCATATGTATACCATGGATTTTATTACATCCATGAGTATCTAAAAACCTAATTGATTGAGGATGAATTCTAAGTTCTGGACATGATTTGATTTAATATGTGATTCTATTTTGAGTTCTTCACATGATTATCGTTTGTTCATACTGCAAAGAATGTTAATGACTGATCGATAGATTATTTAGGTGGCGAACTGAATTGATTTGTTGATTTAATCTAATACTAGTATTGAGTTGTAAGATAAGTAATAGTCCATTGACTCATATACAAGTAGAGAACACGATACCTTGCAGAAGGATTCTGTGGAACAATTGTGAGTATGAACAACACTAGTAAGTGGACCTTGATCTAAGAGTCTAACTGCTATTATTAACCTATAAATTCACAAAACATAAAGCATTTGACCAAATTACACCTTGAGTGATCTACTACTAGGTGGTTAGGACGAATAGAATCTGATAGGCGAGAACTTTTGTATCCAGTGATATAAGGAATTTCGGGGATAACACTAATCTAGCTGTTATTCTACGTTTGGTGATAATATGTGATTAACAATGAGTAGATGAATATATTAACTTTATGAATATTTAGTAACGAAGAAGGATTCCTCGATTATCTTTCTCTCCATTGCTTACGACTTTACTTTTAAGTGCTTTCCTATTTACTTTGTTTAAAACCTAAAAAAAAAACCTTTGTGACACTTTAAACAACTGAAACACCTCGTTCCTCGTGGGAACGAACTTGACTTACATTATATTATTCTTTAATTGAGTGGAAATAAGATCACTAATTTGATTGCACCCACGACACGCATCATCTACATGACTAAATCAAAGAAGCATGAATGCCCATTTAAGAATATAATGCAGAGATTCAATGTCGTAAATAAGCTTTATAAAGTGATGAATGGTTGTCATAATCATGATGATCCATAATCTTTTATTAAAAACTCTTCCATTTGTGGGTTAATCAATTCTCAACGGTAAAGTCAATGAAGGCAAGTAAACCAAGTAATATCCTTAAGAAGATTAAGGAGGATGATCCAAAAAACTTGTCCATTTTGAGATAAATTTACGCGGCAAGAGAAACCATTTTGGAACAATCTCAATGGTCAGTCGAACAACACAATAACACAATGAGGAAGCAGGTAGTGGACGACAAAGTGACTCGTATTTTCTTGGTGCATTCGAAGATGATCCAATTGGCTCAATGCTTCTATGAATTTTTGTTGATAAATTGTACTTACAAGACAAACAAGTACAATATGTTGTTGTTAAACATTGTTTGCCACACTTTGGATAATAAACTTTCATGGTGGCATGGGTTTTTATGGATCGGAAGGATGATGTGAGTTTTATTTGGATGTTAGAAACCTTGAAGAAGATTTACCGTCGCGATCAAACGCCAAGGATCATAGTAACGGATAAGGATAAATCCCTAATGAATGCAATACATGTGGTTTTTCCGAATGCCAAACATTTTATTTGTACATGGTACACACAATGCAACATGAGAACGTATTGCACAGGTCATATCCATAGGCCAAAACCACAGAAAAGGTACTGCTCGTGAAAAGGCTGAAAATGAGCGTCTTAGTAAACTAACTCGGGAGGAACGGGAGGAAGAGAAGAAGAAAACCACCAAAGAGTACGAACATAATGGATTGAAATTGAAATCTTTTCAACATCATTGAGATTTTATTGTACATTCGATGCCCAAGGAAGAGTATAAATCTCAGCTGAAGAGTTTTATTTTTGTTTGGAAAAATAATATTGTTGAAAAAGTTTGGTTTATTGCGTGACACAATTGTTGGAAACGCAGAAAGAAAAGTTTATGTACGCGTATACCTACCAACATAGGCATTACAATAATAAGGCGACAAGTATAACAGAAGGGTCTCATGGATTGAAAAAACTACTTGAGAGGAGTCAAAATAATGTGGTTACGGTACAAGAAGCTATCTATCAATACACTAAAGATGATATCGTCAAAATTCAGTGCTAAATGGAGGAGAGTAGGATGAAGGTTGTGACCAAGTACTCAAATTACTATTCGTTTCTTAAGGGTATAACTTATAGGGTGTCACACTCGGCAATCCATTTTATAATAAATGATTATAAGAATTTTAAGGATAACGATTATAGGAGAAATAAGATTGTTTGTTCATGTAAGACGAGGACGTCCATGAGACTCTCGTGTCGTCACTTAATTGCTAGGTAGCACCAAGGAATTACGTTTGAGGTAATCGATCCGTTTTGGAAGCAAATTACTTTCACACCAAGCCCAATAGAAGCTCCAAATGAATCCTTTTTAGACATGGATATTAGGAGAAAATAATCGAGGGCTACACTATACCAACAAAAATAAGTTACAACAACAAATTTTGGTGCACGACTTGATCCTCTCTGTTCACCCTCATATGCAAATGGTTGAAGAACCAACTAAGCTACCGCCGATGGGTATACCCCAAACCAAAATGGATAGGATGAAAAAAAGGGTATAAAACGGCAATGCGTAACCAAAGAAACCCTTCATGCCATAGGTATTATGAGGCTAAGTATAAAGAGGTTCCAACTCCAAAGAAAAGGTGTCGCCTGAAGAAGAAAGAAAGTAGATCAAGTGGGAAACAAGCCAAGTCAAAATATCAAAGGAATCCCATCGTTCCGACGCAAAAAAAATCAAGCGATTGTAACACAAGCCGAGTAAAAGTTTCCCATCGCTTCTTAGTATGAAAGTGAAATGAGTACAAGACGAATACGACTAAAACGGGAATCAAGAAAAAAAGGGTTCATGGTTTCCCTGCAGGAGATTCAAGGAAGTGTGGTAGATGCAAGAGAAACGTATCCCATGATTCTACAAGGCGAACCAAATGGAATGATGAATCGAAGAGCTACAATTGGTGATCAAGTAAAACCCAGGGATGAATGAGGTATACTCTATTGAACGTGTTATACGATATTCCATGAATAACATATGAAAATCCCTTTAATCATTCGTCCCTACGTATTATCTATCGACGACGTGGATGGGGATAAAAATTATGGTTTTCACGTTGTGTCAGAACAAATAGGTCATTTAACTTTGACGGATGAGGATAACCTAACCCAACGCCAATATTACAGAAACATGATGGCCTTACGCCTACAAGAAGACAAGGAATTTTATATCCCGATAATGAGGGAAAGAACAATGGAAGATAAAGAGGTGGAATTCGATGAATTGGTTGCTCATGTACAAGGGCCATACCTGGAAATGAACCGATTACCAATAAGCATTAAATGATCATGCCTCGAGGTGGTCATCTCTTGGATGATACATAGTTGAGGTGTCGAACTCGTCAAAAATATATTTCTTATTTTTCTTACACTAACTAATAAAATAATGATAAGCAGGTTCGTTCCTAAGGGAGAGTTGAGTTAAAGTTGTCGATTACATTTCTGAAATAAAACTAATACAAAGATATGAAAACAAATAAAAGAACAAGAAATGAGGATGAGAATGATTAAGGAGTCCTTCTCCACTAGTGAACATGAATACAAGTGAAATCTTCTTCAAAATACGTCTATTAAAAACCCTAGACAAAATATTATTTCAACTAGTCTATTAGACTCCAAGGTCACTTCGTAGAATAAGTTCTCAACTCATTTCTAGGCAATTAAGCCACTTTGAATAAGCTTTCTAGTGTAACTTTATTTACCGGTATGCTCTATGAGTCGGATTGATCCTAACCACATGCTCGTAAGTTCGACATGTTAACTTAGGGTTATCTTCTACACACCAAAATCTACAACATCCCATTTCAACGTCGATGTTTTGCTACTTGTGATTAAATCTCCATAAAAATTACGGATTACAGTATTATAGTCTAGCGTTAGAATCGCAAACAAGATATTCAATTGGCTGCTTGAACACTCGCAAAGATTAATTTGAATAAATCATATCACATAGCTTTGAAATATCCCTAATCAAACAACAACTTATCTACACCTATTGGAGGAGTTCATAACAAAATAAAAGAAACAAATCTAAAAATAGAAATACCAAAGCAAAATAGTTACGGGGGTGGAGTTTATGGTGTTGTGGACTAGTGGTTCTGTTGTTGTCTTACGGAGGTAGACTCTTTGTGTTATTGAAGGAGTACTTGTTGTTGTGGATGTATGCAACTGCAGATGTAGATGGTTGTTGTTGTGAGTTGGATGCAAGTGATGCAAAATATGGTATTGGTTGTGATGTGAAGTGATGATGGTGTGGATGCAAAAGATGATGCTGATGTGAAGGTGATGTTGTGTGTAGTGGTGGAAGGAAGAGGTCTTTGTTGGTTGTGAGCAACGATGAGGGGTATCTTATGTAGCTTCCTTCTACTTCTTTTGTAGCTTTCAAATCCCTACAAACGTGATTAGATAACAATACAAACTTTCCTTATCTCA
Organism: Papaver californicum; assembly: GCA_023531435.1. Taxonomy (NCBI): domain Eukaryota; kingdom Viridiplantae; phylum Streptophyta; class Magnoliopsida; order Ranunculales; family Papaveraceae; genus Papaver; species Papaver californicum. Next base: position 125,473 of record JAJJMC010006603.1, on the reverse strand, counting down.
TACAAATTCTAAATCATGTCATAAATCTCAACCATTTATCTTAAATCGATGGCCATACAACATCCCAGGAACAATACTTGTGGACTGAATTTCTGCTTTAGAACTCTTTCCAAGTTTCAACCCACGGAAAACCCATATTCTGATTCCATTCAAACACTAAACATTACAAAATATGTCACCAGTCATCCCTTATTTCAAGGGAAACAACCTATTCTTCAATTGGTTTCTTGGCAAAGTCTTGTCCAAATACAACTCAACTTCCTTGTTTTCTCTTGCTCAAATTCTAATCCAATACAACCATTGAATCTCGGTTGAACAATATTCTTTCCAAACTCAGGTGGTTCAGGCGCTTTGACAAACACTTGCTGTGCGTCTAGTTAACTAATGATATTTATGTACTGGTTGTACCTTGGAAGCTCCACAAATTTACTCCTTCCCTGCAATCTATTAATAGATTAAAAAAAAACCCAATTCAATTTGTTCAATCAAGATACCACACAAAAAACCTATGTTTTTATCTTCAAAATCATGGCAGAATTATTCGAACACCACTGCAAGCGACCACTACACCAAATATGGGTTTTAACAACAAAATTTTGCCACAGCTTTGGCCATGTTGTGAATTTGAAACTAAAGTTTTATGTTGTAAAATAGTCGCAACGTTCCTTTATAATTGCGAAATTCGCAACTTTTCTAAGTTGTTGTGATTCGCAACAGCTTTTTAGACCACATATGCCACTCGTGAGTGTGGGTCGTCGCACTTTTCAGTGTTTTCCTCCCAAATTATTAAATCCGTATAGAACTGGGTGTTGTTTCTACCCCGAATGTACATATGCAAAAAACTTGTATGAGGCTAGTAATCCCTAACTTATCTTACCTTCTCTAGTCGCACCATACTCTTATTTTTCCATCTCCCTCTCCAAAACCATCTTATGTTTTTACTTTTCGTTTTTCAGACGAAGGAAACCCTAGCCTAGACATTTTTCCCCAGAAAAAATCCTTCAACAAATTGATCTCAAGATTTCCATCATTTTCTTAGATCTAGCTTCGTATATTTCTGAACAAATCGATTAAGTAGTTTGATTCTAGCAGTAGTGATGGTGAAATAGAAGTCAATACCTTCAAACAAAGAATCGATTCAATAGTAGTTTGTGTTGTCAATGATAAAATCCTTCTCGCGATGAATTGAGTAATTACCAATGACTCAATCTTCTTCATCATCTTTAATCTCAGAAATTTAATTTTTAATATAAGGGTTAGGGTGTCAAGCCCTTGATTTTCTCCGCAATAAGTTTCGATTGAAGTGTTGTTTTTCTTGATCAGGGTTGCGGTTTACTTCAACTGGTTCCAATTGTGAAAATACAAATGACATGATGTCATCAGAAATTATTCCTACTCCTAGTGATGATGGTGTGATGGTGGTGATGACACAGAAGAAGAAGTTATTTCAACTTAAAGATTTTAGGTGAGGTTAGTTTGTTATAATTGAAAGATTTGACATATGAGTTATGTTTTTTTTTTTTTTTGTTTCGTCAATTTGGGTTTTAAAGGTATTCAGATATCATGAGTTGATGTGGTTTCAGTTAGGGTGGTGGTGAGAAGTTATTTTCTGGTTGAATAAGCTCAATTGTTGACTATTACATATGTGGTACTTTGTTTTTGTGGGTTTTGGTAGACTGTTAGTAGAAAGTGTAGGTGTGAATATAGAAGTTAATGTATTTTGGTAGAATGGTCTCATGCATTATACTTGAGAGATCTTTGTGAAAATATATGATATCCATATGAGAAGGAATTTTTATATAACAACAATTCGATCAATTTTGAAACCGTCTTCTTTATATCCTTTCTACAGAATGCAAACATCCCTTTTGAAATGAATACATACATGTGGTAAACACAATTTGAGGCTCTCAAAGTTAGTTCTCAATGAATTTTGTGTTTTCAATTTGGCCCGCTCTACATCTCTGTTCTTGGCTTCCTCGGGAGTTCATTAAAAAATGTTGCTATAAATTTACAAGTTGCACCATATCTATGAATTATTAAGTGTCATTTGATCTTACTCAAGGACCTGACCTCATAAACTAGAGTCTAAATTAGCTCTTTGAGATACACCTGTTGATCTTGTTTAAACTCTTTCCTTATGATTGAAGTTTTCTGAAATTTAGCTCCATATTCCGAGAGCATGAATTATTTCTGAATTTGTACATTTATCTCATTATATTTTACTGCATGAAAAACTAATTGCTATTGCTTAGCTTTTATCTAGCTTATATCTGACTTTTGATTCTTAATTATAAAAATTCTTATACATGAACTCATTAAATTTGGTTGTAATAGAGCTTTCACAATAGCCATTTTTACACTAAAAACATACCTATTTTTACTGCAGGATAGTTGCTCAAAATACTAAAATCTATCCAACTTACAAGCTACAACAATTAAAAGCCGTAATTAAATTTGTCATCCTACAACAAAGCTGCAACAACACCAGACTTATCTTAAAAAGAGCTACGTACCATATTCTTAAACAGAGCATCTTAAAGACAAGGCATAAGTTATTAGCCTCTGTGAGGATTTCCTGACCTTGTCATATTTTGAGTCATTTAACAGTCGTTTTTTGTATAGGTTTTTGGCTTGTTGCTTATTTTTTTATCAATTGAGCATCCCCACCATCCAATGTTGTTGATTTTTTGTAAGTTATACATTATGCGTTTAGTTGATTGGGTGCCATGTTGATGAAACTGACATCCCAACCAGCAAGGGATTCATACTTTGAGTATGAAGGAAGTTCCTAGATAAGCCTTGGCCACTTGTTTAACATGTTGTACTAGTTATTTAGCATTGTCACTTTATTAAGATTCAATATTTCAGTATTGTTGAGTTATAACTCTCATTATTCAAATATTGGAAGTGAATGATGTATGTTTTATTTATTTGTTTTTGTTTTTGTTCACTCTTTTTTGTATAGAAGATACACCTTAGACATGGTCGTTTGTTTCCTAGATTTGCAATGTTTAATGACATAAATTGTAGGTTCATGTCCTTTTGGATATAGCATGGAAAAAGGGTGATGAAATTTAGTTAATAGTGCTTGGCTTAGGAAGGTTCCCTCGAGATAAAGGATGTGGATAGCAAAGTTTTATAAAGTGTTTTTCTCCATATTATAAGCAGTATAACAGAAAATGAATTCTTGGTTTTTAACCTTGTCAACTTTTTTTTCGCACTTAAGTTCTTAAATCCGGTTAGAGAGAGAAGGACACGACTACCATGGTGTGTGTGGGGTGGGTGGGGGATCTCCTCTGAGGGACTCTTTATATGAAAAGACGGCAATCAAGGCCATGAAGTTGCAGAAACGGTAATTCTGTAGTTGATTTTACTTTCTCTCAGTAACATGTTTCCTTCGAATATTTCTATTCATCAACTTATTCACTCAATGGTTATTAGTAGTTTCTAACTTTGTCGGTTCTGATGTGAGTTATGAATTCTATGATGAATGCTTGAGAAAATACGTAAATGCAATTCTCTAGAAGTACTTCACTGATCTAGTTGTCAATCTACCTCTTAATATTATTGAGCATTAGGTTTGTTTTTTAGTTGGGTAGACCTTCTCATCCAAAGTTAACTTATCAACATTTGAGTTCTGACAAGCATTTGGCAACTTTGTTGGTTTTCTGTTTGCATGGTGGAGAGTCTATTTCTTTGGGTTCGGGCAATGGGAAGTATAGAATAAGATGTGTGCTTGTAGTTTTTTACTATAATTTTTTATTTTTCAGTTTCTCTGCTCAGTGAATTCGTGAACTTCTTAGTGGATGAAATGCCAAGTGGGGGTTCATCCAATGTGGGAGTTTTTTTTTATTAAATCATTTTGTAAGATTACCTTGGTGTGATACTGAATTTATATAGGTATATTTAAATGACAATCCTTCGTACGATTTTTGTGATGTGTTTCTTACTTTTTTTGTGTACATGGAGTTCACCAAATATGTCATGGCAATAAACCCTAAGAAAGAATACTTTCTTGATAGTTTTGTTGGATTAGTTTGATTTCCAAATGAACCGGGGAAACTTGTTTTTTTACAGGGGAACTGTTGCAGGTAAAAACCTGGTCAAAACCACTATTTTTTTATGTTGCAAAAATTTCGCAACTGTGTAAACTGTTGCGAAAACAAAAGTTCGCAACAGTTCATACCAGTTATGACTTTAAAATTTTACAACAGGTAGCATTTGTTGTGACAAGCCGTTGCAACTCCAAATTCGCAACGGCAACGTAACTGTTGTAAAAATATGCAATATTGTGTTTCGCAACAGTAGATGCTATTGTAAGCCTATTTTGTAACAGAAATATATACCGTTACGAAATACTAAAAATGGTATAGTGGACCACATATTCTCTTATATTCTTCCTCCATTTCATTTCGAGCAAACACAATCAAACTCACCTTCTTTACTCTGGCAGAAGCAAACCATCTTTCATCTCGAACTGCACATAAAATCAAACACCATCAGCGACCACCATCAAACCCATTTCTCTGAATTCCCATTCAATTCAAATTAAAACCAAAAACCATTCTTATTTTCAACTGACACAGACCCATATTCTCATAAACCATTTGAAACTCAAATTATTCTTCACCATTCAAATCGTGTCCCATATGAAATCTCAGCCAAAAACCATTCTTGACTTGCAGTGACAAAACCCATATTCCATTTCCGTTTCTTGGCTCGATTTCTTTTATAACTCTTCCTGGTTCTTCTTCAAATAATGATGGTACCAGTTTCTATCTTTTCTGATTTCTATTTTCTCGGCTACAAAAGTCCTATCTAACTCTTCAAAACCCATTAGGACTAGGGCTGCACAGAAAACCGTCCGGACCGAAAAGACCGGTCAAAACTGAGAAAACCGTAACCGATCTGATCCAAGCCATTGATCTCGGCTCGGTCAACAGTTTCAAAAGCTAACAAACATTGATTCTCGGCTCGGTAACAGTTTAAGTGTGAAAACCGACCGTGTTGACCGGTTATAAGCCGATATATCACAGTCGTTGATCTAATTAGATTATAACCATCCATTTATTACATATATATATATCAAAACCTAACCCTAAGTTAGAGAAACACTTCTCTCCTCTCTTCTTCTCTTTTCAACTCCCTAAACACCAGTGCAACCACCATTAACCACCTCTATCAACGATTCACCAAGAACAACCCCTTACCATCAACATCTTCTTCTTCTTCTTCTCAATATCTTCCTATCTATATAATACTAAGTTTAAGTAAACCCTAGAAAACTAAATCATTCTTTCATCTTTTTTTGTTCATCTTTATTTCCACTTTTCTTCTCTCATTGTCTGATCTCACCACCACCACTCAATACAACCTCCATCACCAGTTCACCACCACCACAACAACAAGCTTGTCACCAGTTCACCACCACAACAAAAAATAAGATCTCTATATCACCAACAGGATTTTTGGTTTGTCTCACGAGCAACAGCCATCCCACCACCTCCATCACCACAAGCAGTGCTAACCACCACCGCCACCGACGCCTTCTTTTTCTTTTATTTTCATTTTCATTTTCTTTTTATTTTTATTTATTGGTTGAAGAATGGGTTTTACTAACAGAGTTCTATTCATGGATTTGAGCAATTTTAAAATGGGGATTTAGATGTCGTTGATCATTGAAATTGATATTTGTACTTTGAAGCTTAATTTAGTTATGCAAATTGTAAATATGTTATGTGATTTAATTTTTATATAGAGAATTTAAAGAGATTTGAACTATGTTCTTCTATAAGAAATCATTTTTCAAAGTTCATATCTTATGAATAATGTTAGATTTTGTTTAACCCCATTTTTTTTACTTTCAGTCTGTGAAACCCCTAATTCTGGATCTTAAAAAACTTCACTTGTCTTATTTTATTCCAATCTTAGTTTATGGGCATGGCCAGTATCATCGCAAGAAGACTTTATTTGAATACTTTTCAACTAATTGATCACCACTAGAGAAGAAAATTGTTTATGGATTTGAATCAGCAAAAATCAATGCAAAAACAAGTACCAAAACGATCCGACTCGAACCAGTTTAAAACCCAAGCGAAGGTTGGTTGGCTCGGTTACGGTTTTAATTTTGGAGGCTCGGTTACGGTTTTAATTTTAGAAACTGACCTATGGTCGGCTCGGTGGATGGTTTTAGCTAAAAACCGAGTCGACCAGTCGATGTGCAACCCTAATCAGGACCGTACCATAAATAAAAGAAGAGGAACCTAGTCTAGTCTTTTCTGAACTTTTCTAAACGCATTGTTCACTTCTCATAACCCATTCAATTCACAGCTACAACGGAAAGTCTCGGTTATGAGCTAAGGAGAGGAATTGGTCGCTGTTAAAGAAAGGGGAGAAATTCGACCTAGGTTTACTAGTTAAGAAGAAGGCTTTAGGCGCCGTTGGTTGTCTGCCCCTAACCATTTTCTGATGTAAGCAGGTGGCTTCTCTGAATAATTATGTGCTTGTATTTATCAAACTCAGCTAGACTGCATATATCAGTGCTATATGGAACAGCTAGTTTCCCCTAGTAATTCTCAATTCCTTTGTAAGCCTAGCTGCCCCCTAGTAATTTCTGTTTTAAACACAATTGAGACTTGTGTGCTTCTATTCTTTGAGCTTGCCAACACCCAATGCCTCCAAGCAATGCTTTGAGCTAATATTTCTCTTCTTTTATATTTCATGACTCAAATGTACCTATAAAACTCAAAACAAACATAAAATACAAAAATTACAAGAAAAATAGTAAAGAAAGTATAATCAATTGATAGTAATAATTAAGGTGTTTTAGACACAGATCCATACGTGTAGTTGCGTTGTTCATTATTTTGATCGAGCATTTCTTACATTCACACCAAAGAAAAAAAAGTGTGATGAATGGCTTAAGGATCAAAGAATTATTATAGTCAACATTAACAATATACATTTTATCGATCTTAGGCTATGCGAAAATTGTCCGTTACCTCCACTGTGTAAGTTCACTTATTTTTCAGGGTTCACTAACAACAACTCTAAAGATTGGATGAAAAAATATAATCCCAACATATATCGTTGGTATGAATTGATCGAGATGGATCAAATCAAGGTACAATCGTGTCAAATTAAATATTTTGATTTTGTTAACAAATGAACTTCGGATGTCCATGATTTGTCGTTTTCATAATGCAACTATATATAGCAGTCACTAACGATGTTATAAAATATTTAAATTTCCCAGAATCAATATTCATATGGCTGTTATAAATGGGCTATTATCACCATAAAAAATAGTTTTCATAAATGGTGAACATAGCTTTCTCTACCATAGAATTCGGCCTTCGGAACGGCGGCGATGGAAAAATTGAAGAAACCAAAAAGGAAAAGAAGATATCGTAGAAGTCGATTAACAAACATTTTCTACATAAATATTGAATCTGAACTTAAATGTTGAAAATTCATTTAATGCTACTTGAATCATGAACAACTAAATGTACAATACCATGAGATATCATTACGGAAATACGGAAATTTCTTATCGCCTAATCCAAGTCTTTGTCTTTCTGTTTAGAATTTTATTTTTTGTGACTAAAAATCGAGTAAGTTACTAAAATAAAAGATTGAGATGGAATAACACCTTAGTAGTGTGAGGAACTTACTAATTTGAATAGAGACATTATAATCACAAAACAATCTGTATAAAGAAGATGATGGAGTCGATGCTAGAAGTGGAAATTTGGATTTCAAACCGCAGAATCCTAGTTTTAAAGCTCTAGTTTTTGCCATAAATGATTAATCGTTGGTTAACTCTAGCAAGCATATCAATAGTGTTAGTAAATTAATGAATCACGACACGTGGAAGAGGATCAAGCAAAGAAGCATCTAGATTAAAAAAGGTGAGAAACACAGGATCACTATCAAAGATATCGAATATCGAAAGACATGAGATGTTTCCTGAGCGAAGAGCTGCATGAGTGACACATAAGATCGAGAAAGCTGAACACCAACGAATAAGACAAACAGTATTGATTGATAGCTGTTCGGGAAAGCAAAAAGTTATTAATACTATATTATTTTATGATCGAGAAAGTAAAAGATAATAATTACTCTATTCTTTTAAAGATCGAGAAAGTAAAAGATAATTATTATTATATTATCTTAATGATCGAGAAAGCAGATTATAATAAATACTCTATGATCGAGGCCACAGAAGTTTTAAGGGATAAAGAAACACGTGTCGGACATATAAAGTATCGAACCAAGAAGCTGTAAAGAACGATCTGTCATCTATACGATCGCACCAAATAAAGATAAAGTACAAGGATGATAAACATATCGAAACAAGATGGATCGACCCAGAGAAGAATTGATCCAGAATCGATGACTAGGCTGAAGAAAACGACACGTGGTATAAAGAGTGATCAGAAAAATAGATCTATAAATAGAGAAGATCAAACAACGAATAGAGGACGGAAAAAATTAGGAAGAGAAAAACCTGAGAGAGGGAGGAGAAGAAATTTTTAGGTACAATCCTAAGAGAAGTAATTGTATAATGTTTGAATTTCTGTATTGAACGAAAAGGTGTAAAGATTATAAACCCAGAAATTACATAACCTAGATGATTTATTGTATTGAGCTTAAACAATTTATGAAAAAGATGATTCTTTATTATTTTAAAAGATATTTCTATGTTATTCGTTTACATTTATTTAACTTGTATCCAAGAGTTTGATTGGTTGTTTAGCAAAAGGAATTTTTGGCCTAAACAAATAGTATCCTTATCAACTTCAAATTGGTTAGTCTTGATAGCTGACTCTTCTGGTAGACTGGTACAAAATCCATATGGCGCTTGCGTTTCTCTTCTTGTAACTTCAATGAATTCCCACGAATTGGACCCTTTTGGATACTCTTTAGATCAAAAGAAATATAATATTCAAAGAATCATAAGGATGCATGCAGAACATGTAAAATAAATGTACATATCATCAAAAGAACCATCTTTAAAAAATATATATACCTGATAGCAATAGAAGGATGGATTGTTGTAGTCGAGATAAGTGAGTTTGTTTACGCAAGAAGAACAACATAATGCATTGACATCAAATTGTTTTAACAGTGTTCTGAGACTGAAACATTATTCACCGTAGAATTTTCTCTGAGTTTTTTCTTGGATTTCCCAATACTTTCAGGTCCACAAACATCATGAGTCAATGTCATAAAAGTTTTCACCTAAATATTTCACTAACAAACACAATAAAATATAAAATTGAAATTTATAAATCCCCAACACTGAAATTATACATAAGGGTGTGTTTAAGTAAGAAATAAACTTAAACATTCGTCGAAGGAGGTGAAATTACCGTACAACTTTTTTTAAAAAAGCTCATTTATTATTATTGCATCTTTGTGTGCGAAACGAAGTGGAGTGAATATTTCAGTCATTATAAGTGCGTACGTGACTTGTATTTTTCCTTTTCTTTTCGTAGTTTCGTAGCCAGAGTCTTGAAGTATATTATGTCTTGTCTTGACACTTGTTGGTATTGTAATAGAGCGTACCTACATGAATCTGAAATTTCAAGAGTGCCACAGATGTATTAAGGAAAACTCGACTATTAAAAAGTATCGGCTTAAGCTAATTGTATGCCGGAAGTGAACCTCAGAACCTATTATTTCATATTTGGGGCCCTCCTGTTTTAGGAAGTCTGTAATGTTGTTCTTCTATAAGGATGTAATATTATCAAATACATTTGTTAGTTATGTTTTCTTGTTCTCCTGCCACAATTTATTGTTATATTATACACGAATGCTGCAATAGAACCTGGTATCGTAATCATGCTGGTGGGTAAAAGTTATAGTTTACAATTTATTTAAATTACACTGTTCGTAGACTTAAACGGTTGATCTTCGAAAAGCAAAACCACTGAAGCTTGCAAAGGTTTGGAAACATTTGTGGTTTTTTTAATATGCATAATAGTAGACAAAGCTTTGATAATAACATTAACATACACATCGGTAAGAGATTAACTATGTCCACATATAGAGGAAGTCACAAAAACTCTACGCATCCTCTTGATCATATAAACTCAATTGATGTTTAATAATATGGCAGCTTAACTGGCCTTTGAGGCCAATTAACCAAAACATTATAAATTATCAGAAATCAAAGTATTCATAATATACACAATCAATGGGGTTAAAAAATCTCAACTGCACAAAAAAAAAAAGAACTTAGCATTGAAACTTGCTACACATAAAATGTTCATGATAAACAAAATATTGGATATAAATTCCACTTGGAGGCTTGCAACAGTAATATTTTTTAAATCAATTGTAACTTCAAGAAAACTTTGGTATCACTACATCATTCTGCAACAGTTATATCAATATCTTTATTTTTGGAACGTTTATATCCGTTGCAATAACGGCGTAGCAATTATTTGCTACATATTGTGCAACAGATAATAGGTTGCTTAAATAGATTATATACATCGCCCAAGTTATTTAAAGCAACGGAAAAATGAATTTAAGCAATGTTTTTTATAGCGTTATTTTAGTTAGGATTACGTTTTACTTGGTCCCACCACAAGTGTTGTTGGCCATTATTTTCTTTGTATCGCTTATACTCGTTGCTAATATTTAGATGTAAAGCAATGTTTTGTTCACCAACGTCTATAATCATTGCAAATTTAAATTAGTTTTAAAAAAAAAAAAGAATCGCTAATAATATTCATGCAAATTTCTGCACTGCACCTGCATATACCGTTCTAGACCTCAATCATGCACCTGCATACCATTCTTGATGAACTAGAAGACCTTATTTATCATATGGGAGGAATTACAACAATCATATAACATACATATGATTGATCATCACAATCAGTTGATCAATAACATGTAATTATATCAACATTCAATGGATTCTGATAACAAGTACATGTAAAGAGTAGTTCTTAACAAGTTCTATAATGAGCAGTATTCCCCCTAGTAAACTTGTACAGAACCATACTTATAGCTAGTTTCATATTTGGGTATGCATTCCTCTAGCAGTTTTTGTTGATAATTAAGAAATGTATATATATGACTGCATTATCAAACATATCTCTCCAGATACAACTACAGTACTTACTATATCTCTATATCTTTACCATCCATTACATAACCCTGAAAATATGCAAATCTTTGAATATCATAAAGGTTAGACAATTACCGGAAACAACTAGGCCTGAAGTTGTTCAAAATCAGAAACAAACTGTAGTTATCCTCATTTGAGAGTTGTTCCTCAAACCAATTTTAACTAATCAGAACATCAAAAGATACCAGCTAAAAACAACAATGCATATATGATTATATAGTATCCTGGTAATCATGTCATACTATATTATTCCCAACAAACTGAAAACTGGTGCTTTTGCAGAATTGCTATGAATTGCTACTAACCTTGTGCCTTGTAATTTTGATACCATTGAGCAAGCTGAGTATAGTTCGAGGTAGTTAATCCTCTACAAAATCAAGTCAAAAACAAAGTTCATGTCAGAACCATAAATTTGCAGTTGAATATTAAATCCAAGAACTTAAATTGAAAACGACTAATATTCTGGAAAAGAATGACAAGTGAAGAGAATGTCGGTTACATATAAAATTTGTAGTTGAATATTAAAGCCTATAAGAGGCCACTATTAGCTTACAAGATCTGTTAGACGCATACCAACCCCTTTCCTTTCTCTGGCTTTTGTCAATTTTGCCACCACATCTTGACCAACCCGGTTACAAATTTTTTTATGAGTTCCAAGATCACACACAAATAGTGGTTTATGAAAGAAAAAACTAAAATGAAATAGCATCCAGGTTAATTTACTTACTGCATCATCTATTGAGAATCATTTTTCCAATTTAAAAGAGTTCCAGAGCAATTGACGAAACTAAAGAGATACAAAATTAAAGAGCATCAACTTGAAATTAAAGAGATACAAAATTAAATGTATACATACTGCTGGAAGACCTTTTGTTTATCACAAATAACCTACGAACAAAAGTAAATTCGTAGACATTTGAAGAATGCATAGTCAAATACGATAAATCATGGTTTACGATCTTTATTTGTGTATTGCGGAAATCTAACCGAGGAAATGGAACATTCAGTAGTTATGAAATCCATTATATATTTTTCTTGAGAAGGTATAAATAAAATGGAAAAGGTGGATTGAAATATCTGAATAGAAAGTGAGCATGGTATGCTTAATGGACAAGCATTCCTAGATGTACAATCAATATTTCTCACAACATATAATCAAAACATAAAAGAAAAATCCTTATGAATCAAGGAAACATGGCACACATAAAGCTAATTGAGCTAACACCATTATTCATATGAGGAACATGAATCTGAACCTGGCTGCTTTCCATAGTTGAAAGCAACTCTGTTACAGTATTCAGATGAGGAACACTGAGTTCAAAATAAAAATAAATAAATGAATAAGCCTAATCAACAGATTCAAACGCAAAGGATGGAAAACCAAATGATACATCTAAGGAAAAACTTGGAAAAGGTTTATAACAAAGATAATTAATAAATTAAGCAATGACAATTTGGTATAATTATGACAGAGTATTCAATAATGTTGTTGGTTAAGGCTGAAGTGAACTGCAGGCATATAACTTTCCGTTGGAAATGCCAGAGGCACCCAAGTCATCAGTAAGTAGACATCTAAAAGAGTGTGACACTAGTCAACACAAAAATACTTGAAATCTTATGTAATGATGTACTCATAGGATGTTAACAACTAAATAATATTACGTTAACACAATTTTAATCATATTTCAACTCATTCAAAAAGGACTAGCATTCTTATCGACACCTTGACACATAGAAGAAGAAACAATGACCTTTGTAATCCACTTTCCATACGGGCATCCAAAGATGAAATTACTCAAGGCATTTGTTTTAATACATGTGTATACCAACGAAAAAAGAAAACAAAAGAGTGATCAATATCCATTATGACAAATAATCATGTGATAGCGGAAAATAGAGAAGAGTACATAGTAAAAGAGGTGATTCTGGAAGTGGTGTTAGAGTTGAATATGGTATAATCTATGGTAGTGGAGGTGGTTCTATTAGTGATAATGGTAGTGGTTCTGGCTATGTAGATGGAGTTGAACATGGTTGCATGAGATAGTGGTGGTAGTAATGGAGATGGTCTGGAAATGGGTTCAAGTATGACATGGATCTGTTAGCTACTCATGACAAATGACCATCTAAAGGTGACAAACTAACAAACAGAAAAAAAAAAAAATGCAATTCATACTAAGAATTGTACTATTTTTACAGAACTTTCGACAGATAGTAGTTGTGCAGTCTTATTGCTTACAAGAGGTGTTCTTCGACTGTTTGTTTCGGGTCTCTTCGCAGCTTCTCCCTCCCTGCAATTCGATTCCAACACTCATCCATATTTCCTACTACTATCAGGACTCAAAAATATTTATCTATATATAACCACTCATCCACAAATTCCAATAGCAACATATCAGTTTGAGTCCTCTCTTATCCCTCATTAGCATATCAATCGAACAATTCATATCAACATGAATAAGTATAATCGATGAATGAAACACTAGTATTGCTAGTATTGCTACTAAACTTGTTCCTTGTAATTCTGATACCATTGAGCAAGCTGATCGTAGTTCGAGGTAGTTTATCCTCTACAAAATCAAGTCAGAAACAAAATTTATGCCAGAGCTATTATAGTTCTTTCGTATAGTTGAACGAAACTATACTGAACTATAAGAATTATATAGACATACCAAGCTTCCCACTCTTCATTTATCCGGGCTTGGGACCGTCAACGCAATTGTATTGGCGGAGTTAAAAAGGGGTAAACTATAAAATAAATAAGTAACAAATATATTTTCTCATTAAGAATAGGCAACTACGAACACCTCTTTCATTAATGAGAGCAACTACCAAAAACTATTGAAGATAGATTGGACAGAGGCATAGTATGTCCAATCTTCCTACAACTGAAAAACACTAATAAGAAGTCTGTATGATTCGCCAATTGTGTGTATAATATTCCTTTAGTCAAAATACCCAAAAAAACTCTTTGTGGGATGAGTTATGTCTTTCTATTTAAAGTTGATGATCATAAACCAAAATACTTACATGTGCATGATACTAAACTTCACTAGGAAGAGATTGCATCCTACTCTCAGCCCATATAACCCAAGTAGGGACTGGTAGATGTCTTAAGATGTGACATCATCTCCTTGAGGGCCATCCCAAATAACCGTTATTTGGTCATACACTTCCTCGACAAAGATCTTCCTCTCATTCGGCTTCACCTATCTACTATGAAAGAATATACCATTTGCACCAGTCATTATAGAACCAAATGCGACAACCTTACCTCTATTTTCTAGTATCTAAACTTGCCTAGATTCAATCCTATTCTTGCGCTCTCATCGTTCTCCACAACACGATTAAGTCCACGAACATGTGACAACTTGAGCCTTTCTCTGGGCTAGGAGTGACTGCTCTAGGAGTGCCGAAAATACCTACTGGTGTTGGTCCCTTAGATTTCAAGTGGTATAATATCGCCTGTAAACAAGAACAAATTAGCATTATCAGTGTATTTAAAATCGACCAAACTTATTTACTGATGCGCCCCGGTGTCAGAATTGAACACTTACATCGAATTTACCGCCCATCGATCCCACTTTTCCTACAATACCCGTTTATTTACCAACCAAAACCCCTACTTTACTTTGAATTATGTTCAGTCTTTTCTCATTTTCAGTATCTCTTTTATGAAGAAGAAAATATGCGGTCGCTGCCATCTCAGCCTGATTTTTGGTTTCCTCCAAACACAAAGATGTTACCACTTCCTCCTTTTTCTTTATTCTTCTCTTTAACTTCTGTTATTTGATTTTGCATTTCATAGTTGGTGGTTAGCATCGACAACGAAGTCAACATATAGCAGTTCACTACTCAGAGTACACTTACATGTGTTTCGACAGCACTAGGATGCACATTCCCATCACTGTTGGTATCCCAACAACCACATGTCTGTAGTGTCTTATAGTACATCTTTGATACCCGGCTTGTCCTACAAAAATGAATTATCAATATTGATAAGAAACCTATATCAGATTAACAGTTAGGTTTTCGATTAACTGAGAGCATACTTACTAGCTAGTTTATATTTCTTGTTGTTATATAAGCACCGCCCAAGTGTATGATGGATCGCGGATTTCTTTTGGCATTATGCATTTCCAGTATTCTTTGATATCTTCTTTGCTTTCTTCTCATTTTCAACAAAATCAATCGAAATTTTAGGATTCATCCCAGGTGGAACTTTTTCTTTTGCATCTTCCCAAAGTTCTAGTGGGAGATCAATTCGTTCTGGTACTTCAGACACCTCTTCTTGTACTTCATACCCCTTATCAGATTCTGCAGATCTCTTTGTGTTTTTTCTTCGGCATTTTCCTCTGATCAAATCCCTTAAGTCAGACTTATATCTCCTCCAAAGTGGTGGAAATCTTGTTTCTATAACAGCGCGGCAACAATTTGGGTCCACATTCAATTCATATTCACCCTAAAATGCAAATTTATGTCAATTTCAATACTCAGCAAACATAAGTGCAATACCATGAATAGTAGTAAAAACAAAAATATGAACAATGCGAGAAATAGTAAGAATACCATCAAAGTTGTCTAAACATCCTCTTTAAAATTATACGACATGTTCCTCCAATCTATGTAGTTACTAGGAATACGAGATCTTATGAGCTCTCCTGACCTAGTCTTGAATCTGGAAACAAAAGCTCCCACGGGCTCGCCAGCAAAATCGATCTCGACAGCAATCTTTAGTTTTACTGAAGAAGAGCTGGACCCAATTTGCTGTGATGTTATATCTCGAGAAGTACTTGTGCTTCGATGTTGTTCCATTGTACTGCAAACAAAAAAAAAGGTAAAATATTAGCAAACTCATACACATGGTCAACAAATAATAGTACTAACAGTAAGCAATTTTCGCAACATATCATCAGCCAAAAACCTTCCTCCATTGTGACATCAATAACAAACTAAGGTTCAAAATAAAAGCACAAGTGGTACCAGTTTAAACCCAATACAAATTTGATAACAAAAAACAAATTACACACAATCAAAAGCTATTAACTACTCGCGGAACTAGTAAAGCTTTCAAGTGGGGTTCCTCTGCAAGTATCGCCTGGAAATCTTTAAATTGCGGCTTTAATAAGTTGTCCACTTGGATGGTGATACGCTTCGGTGAGCGAATTACGAGATACCAATCAGGATCCTTTACATCTGTCGAAGAAAAAACTTGAGAAGCCTCAAAGTCAAATAATCGTAGGTTCATCATAGTAACTCTTTGAAATCCTAAAATTATTCAAGTTAACCAATAATACCAAGTTGGAATCAAAACAAATTTTACACCCATGACTCTTGTTATCCACCTTCACCCAGTCACAATAAAAACTACCTCTGTAAATTCAGTGTAGTCAAGCTCCACTATCTGTTTCACCGCACCATACCACTTGGTCACACCGTCAATGTGGTTCTTATCTTTACGACTTACTCTATATGTTGTAGTCGCTTCCATACAAACAACATTGTCTTGTGCAACGCGACTTAGCTCATTGGACTTGGATGAGAAGGTATAACCATTGACCTAGTACTTCTCATATTTTGTAGAATATTGGTCGTAACTAAAATTTTGGTTTTGACTAAACCCATGGTATGGTTGGTAGTTCTCACAAGATTGAGATTGAAAATCATATTGATTATCATTATTATATGATTGATCTTGTGTATCGTACATGTTATTTTTGAATGGAAACATGACGACTCACAAGAATAAAAGCTAAAATCTAAACAGAAATCTAAAAACTAAAACAAAAATAATTAAAAGGGATACTTACAACCTGTTTTCAGAATTTACCTCCCGCTTTTGACGAGAGTTGAACACCTTCAACGAGTTGTTAACATCACGAAAACTAAAATTCTGAAAACACTAAAAAACGTGAAAATTTCAAACTACTAAAATAAGCCAAAACAAATAACAAATCAATTAGCAACTGCTCCCCGGCAGCGGCGCCAAAATTTGATGCGTGTCGTAAGTGCAACAAATTACTCAAGATAATTTTCACTAATTAACTAGTAATACAGCGATAGTAAGGATCGTTCCCACAGAGAGCTGTGTAATTGAGATGTTATTTAGATTAGAAAACTATAATAAAGTAATATTTAAGAGGATTGATTATTTAAAGTAACTAAAAAGATAATAATAAGAAGAAAATATGATTAGGGAGTCCTTCGCCGTTACAAAATTTAACTCGAGTAGTATACCTATCTATCTTTCGTTAGAATCATTCATCGCCAACCGTAGAATTGCAATAAGCTCTGATATCCCCAAAACTCTTTGTGTCACTGGATACGGAAGCGCTCGATTACCAGGTTCTATCAATCTAAGTCACCATGAATAAGCTCTCAGGGTGTAACCCAATCGAATGCATTAAGGTTTGTGAATTTTGGTTGGTCCTAACATCAAACGCATAAGCTCGGTCTGCTTACTAGTATTGTCTTCACACACGATTACTCTATAGAATCCTTCTGCAAGGTCTCGGGTTTTCTATTTTTTTAGGAGGTGTTCGACTATTACACGTATCTCACAACTCTCTACTAGCAATATAGTAATCAATAGATTAATTTAGCGTACAATCTAAGAATTACTCATAAACCTTTGATATAGTAAAGGCAAGCGACAATGATTAAAACTCCAAATAAACTTGTATAACTAATAAAGCTTCATGTATAAACAATAAATTCATCTTTAATCAATAAAAGGTTTAGCTACTCATATTACAAAGAAGAATGGTTTCCCCCTAAAGGGGAAAACCCTAGGTTTAAGATGTAGAAGTTGTTAAAAAGATATCTTGTTTGAGCCTTAAATGTCTTCTTTTATGGTCTTTAATGCTTGACCCTCAAGTATCCTATCCTTATAGGGTTTGCAATCCTATTGGGACTAAGTTTTCTTGATATAGAAGTCAAAAACACGTCAAAATGGACCCCATAGGTTAGTCACAGTCGGCATGGTCGATTCCCATGAACCAAACCGACTTTAGGACCAAAATAGCCATAATTCTCTGTCCCAAAACTTGCAACAGTCGGTATTGTCGATTTTCTATAAGCAATGCTGACTCTAGGGGTAAAAATACAAGTTTTTTTGCCCGAAATAGTGTCACAGTCGGTATTGTAAGAGCAATGCCGAAAGTTGAGTTGTAGATCACGTTTCTTCGTCTCGACTGTTTCACCCGTAACTTCTTCGTCCGAACTCGGAATAACCTCATTCTTTTTGCATTCACTTAGTATTCTCGTTCTCTTCAAGATGGTATTAAGAACTCATGGATTTGAATAAGTTGAATTTGTATTTGGCCCTTCTTCACTTGTAGACTTTATACTCCTTGCTCATTTTAGCACTTTGTAACTCCTTTTTGGATGATTCACCTACTATGACAGATAAGATATAAAACAAGAGTAATAACAAGTAATATACTTATAGATAAAAAAAGGTATGGATTTGACACTAAAAACATGTAAATTAAGCACTTATCAAGTTCCCCCACGCTTAGTTTTGCTAGTCCTCGAGCAAACTACTATATAAACTAGACTACACTAATACATCAACTCCCTTTCGTCGAGGAAACGGTTGCACTTAGCATGTGCAACAAGCCTTTAAACCACTAGGTGTCCCTAGTAAACGAGTTATAGTCTCGTGAGGGTTTTCAAGAGGTATACCCACAAAACCTAAATTCCAACTTTCAAACATTCCAGAGCACATGCATACAAAGAGTTACGAAGACATAAAGTTTCTGCACACTAACAATAAAAAGTTAAAACTATCAAAGAACGTTATTCTCATGTTTAACTCTTGAGTTAGGAGAAAACCACCATATGAAAGAATCCAGCCTCAAGAGTGATCGAATAAGCATTCTGCCTCGACTTCTGCCTCACCAATAGGGTTTTATGAAATTAACACTCAAAAAAAGCACTTTACGGTTCTCATATGTACATGCAAGAATAAAGATAGAATCCTACACACGTTGAATTGTGGGAAGGAAATGTAACCTTCCGAATCATATTTTGTTGTCCCATAAAAACGTGGGAAGAAAAGAACCTATTTTTTCCTGATGATCTCTAAGAAAAGAAATAAATCACTATGTACGGATGGGAACGCTTACTTACCTTCTCACCGGATTGACAATCAGCACCACTCTGACAACATCCAATAGAAACGTCTTCAGTCTTCATTCTTCAATTTTTGATGATGAACTCTTGAACTTCGTAGAACCTTGATAATTGTAACTCTTTTTCTCAATTCCTTGTTGTTTGAAACTTCTTCCCCACGGCCTTCTTGAATGAATAGAAAAAAAAATACTAAAGCAATGATACACATTATTATTATTATTGTTATTATTATAAAAGACAAGATGCATTATTTATCCAATATATTATTATTATTATTATTTTATTTTATTTTTATTATAAAAAGGGAATTTATTAGAGAGAAAAAGCGTTTTACAAAGAAATGGTAGGAAGCCTAGCCACAAGCTAGGCCCCTACCCCTTTTTGAATGGAAATGCCTAATCTGAAAAAAAAGAAAAATGAATTGCTTATTTTATAGTTGTAGTCGAGGCTAGCTATGTAATTTTGCAACCTCTTCACGAAAGATATTGTGTCCTCTCCTAGTTCGCCTAGGGTAGTAAAAGCGAGCACGCCAAAACCATATCCATGATGGTCGCATCTGTCTAAGTATTTGTTTCGTTTATGAGTAATGGCATTCTAAATGGCTTGACCAGGCGTGAAGGCGGCTCTCCCGCCTCCTATAAAAGGAGACACCCCAGTAACATCAAGGAAAACGTCACGATCGTTCTCCCAATTATTATTATTATTATTATGAAAAACTTTCATTGACGGGAGAAAAGTATTGTTTACATTGAGTTGGTAGGGAACCTAGCCACAAGATGAGCACCTACCCCTTTCTGAATGGAAATGCCTAATCTAAAGAAAAGGGAATCGCCTACTTTGTAGTTATAGTCATGGCTAGCTATGAAGTTCTGCAGTCTCGTCATGAAGCCAATCATGTCTTCTCCCAACTCACCTAAAGTCGTAAAGGAGAGTACTCCTAGGCCGTATCCGTGCTCCTTGCATTTGTCCAAATATTTATTACGTTTGCGTGTGACAGCGTTAGAGATGGCAATCCCAGGCGTAAACGCAACCCTCTCGCCTCCTGCAAAAGGGGACACCCATATGACGTCAAAGCACACGTCTCGACCCACTCCCAATCGTATACAAGTATATCGGCGGGCCTAAGAGCGCTTGCATTGTCAGATAAGAAAGCCAGCTTGACTTCCTTACGGGCCGAGACACCAGCTTTAAAACACATATCCGCCACCAAGTCTCTTACTAGGTCATGCCTAATTTTGAGACCCACCTCACTAGCGCAATATAGGGCGTGATCTCCAAAGGCATTCATATCTCTACCGCAGAAAGAATATGAGCTACCCTCAACAAACATAGCAATGCCCAGCCTCTAAAAAAGTTTGGCCCTGAATTGACGAGGCCCAATAGATTGGTGTAGCCCAGTAATTGGGATAACTTTGAGGTAGTCTTGCATGACTCAGCCTATTACATTGCCACAAAATGCAATCGCGTTCAGTCTGATTGAAACTGCTGGGGATACTCTTCTTCACCATATCAAAGTACAACACTGCCAGAGAATGCATGGGTCGGGGGGCAGTTGCTTTAATACTAAGGGAAGAAGGGGGGAGCCCACAGACCTGACTCAAGCTACGCAAGGCTTGCTGGAAGCTGAGATGACGTGCAGTGTCCCTACGCAAGGCTTTATTATTATTATTATTATCGTTATTATTATTATTTTATTTTATTTTATTTTATTTTTTATTATGGAATGAGAAATTTTATTAGATAAGAAAAAACGTTTACACATTAGTGTGGGCAGCCTCGCCACAAGCTGGGCTCCAACACCCTTTTGAATGGAAATTCCTAGTCTAAAGAAAAGGGAGTTGCCTATTTTGTAGTTGTAGTCTAGACTTGCAATACGGTTCTGTAACCTCGTCACTAAAGCTATAAGGTCCTCTCCTAATTCCCCTAAAGTGGTGAACGCTAGCACATTGAAACCATATCCATGTTCTTCACATTGGGTTAGGTATTTGTTGTTCTTGCGAGTCGTAGCGTTTGAGATTGCCTGACCTGGCGTGAAGACAACTCTCCAAGTGCCCGTGAACGGAGACACTCCTGTGATGTCAAAGCACATATCGCGGCCATTCTCCCAATTGTACACTAGGATATCTGCCGGCCTCAAAGAGTTCTCACTGTCCGAGAGAAAGCCCAGGTTGGCTTCTTTACGAGCGGGGATACCATCTTTGTAACACATATCAGAAAGCACATCCCTGACTAAGTCATGTCTAAACTTGAGGCCCACCTCACTGGCGCAATGAAGAGCATGATCGACGAAGACGTCCATACCTTGCCCACAACAAGAACAAAGGCTCCCCTCTTCAAACTGCGACAAACCAAGCCTGTAACTAAGGATTGCTCAGAATTTCCGAGGCCCAATGGCTTGATGATGCCCTGCTATAGGGATGGCTTTAAGAAAGTCTTGGGCATGGCTCAACTTGTTGCATTGCCAAAGGATGGTATCTCGCTCGGTCAGATTGAAGCTAATGTGTATACTCTTCTTGACCACATCGAAGTATTGGGCTGCCAGAAGGTGCATAGGGCGAGGGGCAGCAACTTGGATGTTGGCAATAGAAGGAGGGAGCTCACAAACTTGCGTAAACCTGACTAGGGCCTGTTGGAAGCTAGGGTGTTGGTCAGCACCACAATGGGTTTTGAGGATGATGTTCTGCAGCTGCTGTGTTTATAAGCAAGAGGCTAGGAAGCTGTAGTGGAAGGAATCACCCATGGTGTAAACCCCTAAGCCACCATCCTTCATTGGCAAGGTAGCTAGTCGTATCTGAGTAGGACCAAAACCTGTCACAATGTGCCTGAGAAACTGCATGAGGTGTTGGTCAAGATCAGCGGCTGGGGCCTGGAGAGCCTGAGGATTGGTGGTTCTCATAGTGAAGAAAAGTCTGGACACTCCAGCACAAATTCTCAACAACAAGAGCTCACTCTATGGGTCCTGAAAGGACTTCAAGGACTCCATTAGCTGACATGTCTTGTCCACCCTCCCCTGAACCATATCCTTGCAGAAGATAGAGTCTAAACTGACTGGCCCACCTAGTAGCTTAACCCCCAGAGCTGGTCTACTAATGCCTTCTGGGGAAGGTACCCTCCACCAAAACTCTAGGATCAACTACTTGCAAAAAGAGATCTGTCTTGCTGATGTTGAGGAAGAGCCATATGTTGTTGCCTTCTCTCTGGATGATTTGCAAAGCTTTGGCTACCTCCAAGGAATCACCTGCAATTGTACTGTCATCTAGGTACCAAGCATTCATCTCCAGAGTGCAGTCCGAAGCTATATGAGAGATGAGGGGATGCAAAGTTAATGCAAAGAGCAAGGGACCTAGGGCATCCCCTTGTTGCACTCCCTGAGCAGAGAGAAGAATGTGATCCTGGTAATATAATTTTGCTGGATTTGCATAGAAAAATTCTACCCATCTGGAAATGCTAGGGAATTTGCTCCTCACCTCATGAATCATCACTGTTTTGTCCACCAAGTTGAAGGCATTGCTGAAATCAATTAGCAGCATACTCATGGTATGACAACTCCCTTGCGTCTCCATAAGCCTGTTAGCTGAGTGGAGGATAGCTTCCCCCCCACACTGGACCCCAACGCCAAACTGGTGATCCACTAGATAAGAATCCAATTCCTTACAAACTGTAGCCGCTGCCAATTTGGAGCACAACCTCCTCCAGATGGTTCCTACAACTATTGGCCTTATACCGCCCCCTGGCTTAAGGAGAGGAGTCAAAGGTGCACTAGCCACATATGCACCTAACATGGGGGGGCACTTGCCAGCAATCCACAAATTAACCACTCCTGTTAAAGGGATAAGCAGCTCCTCAGCAACTGCTGAAGCAGGACCACTTAAGGCGTCTAATAAATGTTATGCCCTTAAGTCATCCCTACCATAAGAGGTACCCTTAGAAAAAACCTTTAATAACTTTTAGGACAGCTTCCTTGTTGATGTGATTTTATATAGTGGTAAAAAGAGGTTCGATTCTCGAACTTGTGAAGGTAATGATTTTAGAAAATATTAGACTTAACCTAAACTAATAAAAATTAGGAAAATACACTAGAGATGATTTTTAGAAAATATGGAGAAAACTAGGAATCAAGATTCAGTTATTTCTAACAATTCATGTGATTAATCATGTAATTCTTTTTAACAATTTAATTCAAGTTTGCCAAAAATATGTTTCCTAAAAGAATAATTGTAAATCCTAAGCATGAGACATCAAGAGTAATTAACTAAGCATGACCCATCAAAAGAGAACACAACTATTTAATAAAAACTATTTTTTTCTAATTTAAATCCATGTAAATGATAATAAAAGAATTATAAATAATTATTAGAAAATAATTAAATCACATAAAATTGAGAAAAATACCTTATCCATCATCCCAGTAAATAAACTTACCCCATGGTGAAGAAAACTTGCTCAAAAGTTGATTTCATTGCTCAAAATATTGATTACAAGGTTAAAGAATAGTGCAACAGCTGAACAGATACGTATATAAGTGTCACAGAACAGGGTTCAGCTGTTACAGAGAGCTTTAAGCAACAGAAACGTTCAAAACTTAACGCAACAGGAGCAGAGCTGTAACAGTGGAACAGCAACAGTTATAAGTGTGGCTGAGTCGTCTTCTTCAGCGATGGTAGGTGAAGAACAGTGCCGGCGATGCACCAGCAGGTCACCGGCGGCGCCGGAACTTCACTGGATTTTCTCTGAATCGCTCTCTAGGCTTTTGTACTTATTTCTGAGGCTTGTAAACTCTTTATATAGGCCCTGTGAATCTTTTGGGATGTTCTAATCCCATTATAACTCGGTGATTTGATGAGAAATCAATAGCAATCCAAAACAGGGATGTACTCCTATTCCCGTCCAAATTCATGCTCCTCTGACCCTTATCTTCGGCTTCTAGAGCTTCCAATCGATTTTACGAACCTTTAATTAGATTGGGTACCTATCAATTTGCGATGAAATCGCTAGAAAATCTGAATCGAAATCTTGCTGCCGATGAAGCTGTCCCGATGAAGCTTTGACTCGGTCAACTGACTTTGACCGAGTTGACTGGGCCGAGTTGACTGGGCCGAGTTGACCCGCTGAGTTGGTGCCATCCAGCTCATCCCGATCCAAGGGTGCCCCAATCCAAAGTGTGGGTGCCTTGATCCATATTTCCGGGTGCTTTGAACACTTTTTGAGCCAATTTTTCCACAAATCTTTATTCTTCTAATGTACCTACAAAAGCATAAAAACACGTAATAGACACAAAATCGAATACTAACTCACTAGAAATTAAGGTGTAATTTAGACACTAAAATGTGTCTATCACTTGTCCACACATAGAGCATCTGCCTGGATGTGGCCCTCTAGGATTCCTGGAGATGGGAAAATGGGGTGCTTGTCCCTCAGTTCATTAAGCGTAGCAGGTGAGCTTGGTACTAAACCATTAGAAGACAAGACTTTAATAGCTGATGTGTACTGACCATAGCTCAATTTCTTCTTACAAGCATTAAGGTTTGAACCCCCCTGATTCGTATTAGAAGCTTACTCCTGTATGAATTTGATGACTCCAGGAGGTTGTGCACCAAGATGTAGCACCCGCCTTCATTCCATTGCTGTATGGCATGGTGTATGCTGGATGCTTGAAGCTTCTTTCTAGTGCCAGACCTCTCTTCCCTAGAGTTCCCTTGGTTGTACAAACCAAGAGTGCAAATGGGCAATAACAGCAGATTCACCCACACGGCCAAGTCTGAAGGATTGGTTATATTATTATTATTATTATTTTCTTTTCCCTTTCTTTTCTTTTTTTTTTATGAAGAACTATACAAACTGAAAAATAAATAAAACGAACAATGAAACTACTATGGTCGTGGGATAAGGACTTTACCACTTGATTCTTCACAACTTGTATTATCTCAATATGATGAACTTCACTAACTCTCATCTTTTGATTTCTTTTACTCTTGTACATAAGTTTTCAACATGTACATATAATTCTACTTATTGTATTGTTGCTTTACTTGAATATGAAATTTGCTCTTTCTTATACTGTTGCTTGTAAACCTTGAACGTCTTCAACTTTCCTTCAAATTTTTGATGCTTCACTTGTTGATGATAATGGTGTTTCTACGGAACTGTGGTTGTCGAGAGAATGGTGCCAACTGCAAACAAAACTACAAGATAGAGTTAGCAATTCTGATGACACCCTCATGATTGATAGTATTAGCACTCAAGGCATCTATAAAGGGTTGAAGGTATAGTGTCTCGCTTGATGTAATAATAGGTAGTCTCCACTAATGATTGATTAGCTCCCTAATATTGTGTTCGCCACCGGCGGTTTAAGTACCTTTTTGTCAGCTACTGCCTCTCAACAGCTAAGAAACCCGAATGTCGTTCCCTATTACTTCTAAATTCAATTATTTCGGTAAGAACCCTGTATATAGACTTAGCTAAAAGTACACTAAGAGACTCTAAAATATATAAAAGTTGGAGGTTTTCATGCAAATATGTACAAAAAGTTTAAAAAAAGTTTACCTACAAAAGTGAAACTCTAAGTAAAGACTAAAAAACTCTATATGCTAAATACTCCCCCACACTTAAACTTTACATTATCCTCAATGTAAATTGACTCCTCCAATGTAAAATCAAGATGGGAAATCAAATAATGATATGCAAACTATATATTAAAAGAAAAAGATAGAATTACAAAACGAATGGGTTGCCTCTTATTCAACGCTTAGTTTAACGTCCTCAGCCCGACCTTCTGGTTAGCGGCCGTAAACCAACAATCTAAAAATCTGGGGATCCACCCAGACAACAACCTGCAGTTATAACAACAACTTCACACAATGATTAGCATAAGATATAAATAATGAAATTGTTATTTTATGAAAGTTTTCCGCACACTTGTCTTTTTTATACTTGGAAGTGTATACAAAACACAGAATATGGGAACTTCTTTGGGTTCCTCTCGATGAACCTGCACAGTGTTAGAATCAAACACATCTAGTGGTGGATAGTTAGAAGAAAAATAATTCTTAAGAGACTTAGTAGCACATATACCCAACCTTAAGTGAGGTAGCTCCTTAAAAATCGGATTAACAACTCTTTGGGGAACTATTTCGATCAGGGGAGGATCAAAAGATATAGAGCTATACAAAGGATTAGAAAAACCTTTCATGATCTCTTGTATTACAAGATCCTCATCATTCTTAAATAAATGAAATGAATTATTTACCTCATGTATATCGTGGTCCTCAATCAAACTCTTTAGAAGCCATTTTTCGTCAGTTTCTGCTTCAACCAAAATCTCAACATCTTTATAATCCTTGGAAACATCAATTGGGTCTTCCACGAAATCAATCATTCTGGTTTCATTCTCAATCACTATCTCTTCAACACTCTCGTCATCGGAATCGGGGTCCTCTTCAAAAAAAATTTCCTCGGTGCAGATCTTAAGATCTTCGTTTGAGTACGTTACAACATTTATAATAATAGATATGTCATATCCATTCTCCTCCTTTTTAATACAAGAATGATGGTTATTATGATCCTGAGTTGGAATAACTTCACCATTGTTACAAGGAATTTTGAAAGGTTGCTCATCTTTGTAATCGTCATCATAATTTTCGTCAACCTCATAATCTTCATTATCCCAACGTCATTGGAATTACATTTGTATGACCCTATTAATTTCCTGAAGAGTTTCCTATGATGCTCCATCTTCTTCTAGTTGATCGTGTTCTTTAGAAAGTTTTCTGATGTTAATACGTTTTCTATCATTACTCACAATAAAGTCTTTAGATCACATCTATTTCCTTTGAATGGCTGAATGCTTAAGAATATGAGTAACAGGAGTGGGTCTCGATGTACTATCGGAAGTTTTTAGTTCCAAACTCTCTGACATCTGCACATTACTAGGAAAAAACTGATTAAAAGTATAAATATCCTCCATTCCCGCGATTGTTCACTTACATGCCCGCTATAAGGTTGTTGGCATGTATGAGAATAATCACAGGGTTTCTGTAGAGTATTGGTCGTAACCAAAATTTTGGTTTTGACTAAACCCATGGTATGGTTGGTAGTTCTCACAAGACTGAGATTGAAAATCATATTGATTACCATTATTATATGATTGATCTTGTGCATCGTACATGTTATTTTTGAATGGAAGCATGACGACTCACAAGAATAAAAGCTAAAATCTAAACAAAAATCTAAAACCTAAAAAAAAAATAACTAAAAGGGATACTTACAACCTGTTTTCAGAATTTACCTCCCGCTTTTGACGAGAGTTGAACACCTTCAACGATTTGTTAACATCACGAAAACTAAAATTCTGAAAACACTAAAAACGTGAAAATTTCTAAACTACTAAAATAATCCAAAACAAATAACAAATCAATTAGCAACTGCTCCCTGGCAGCGGCACCAAAATTTGATGCGTGTCGTAAGTACAACAAATTACTCAAAATAATTTTCACTAATTAACTAGTAATACAACGATAGTAAGGATCGTTCCCACAGAGAGATGTGTAATTGAGATGTTATTTAGATTAGCAAAACTATAATAAAGTAATATTTAATGAGATTGGTTCTTTAAAGTAATTAAAAATATAATAATAAGAATAAAATATGATTAGGGAGTCCTTCGCCGTTACAAAAGTTAACTCGAGTAGTATACCTATCTATCTTTCGTTAGAATCATTCATCGCCAATCGTAGAATTGCAATAAGCTCTGATATCCCCAAAACTCTTTGCGTCACTGGATACGGAAGCGCTCGATTACCAGGTTCTATCCATCTGAGCCACCATGAATAAGCTCTCAGGGTGTAACCCAAATCGAATGCATTAAGGTTTGTGAATTTAGGTTGATCCTAACATCAAACGCATAAGCTCGGTCTGCTTACTAGTGTTGTCTTCACACACGATTACTCTATAGAATCCTTCTGCAAGGTCTCGGGCTTTCTATTTTTGTAGGAGGTGTTCGACTATTACACTTATCTCACAACTCTCTACTAGAAATAGAGTAATCAATAGATTAATTTAGCGTACAATCTAAGAATTACTCATAAACCTTTGATATAGTAAAGACAAGCGACAATGATTAAAACTCCAAATAAACTTGTATAACTAATAAAGCTTCATGTATAAACAATAAATTCATCCTTAATCAATAAAAGGTTTAGCTACTCATATTACAAAGAAGAATGGTTTCCCCCTAAAGGGGTAAACCCTAGGTTTAAGATGTAGAAGTTGTTAAAAAGATGTCTTGTTTGAGCCTTAGATGTCTTCTTTTATGGTCTTTAATGCTTGGCCCCAAGTTTCCTCTCATTATAGGGTTTAGAATCCTATTGAGACTAAGTTTAATTGATATAGAAGTCAAAAACACGTCAAAACGGACCCCATAGGTTAGCCACAGTCGGCATGGTCGATTCCCATGAACCGTCCCGACTTTAGGACCAAAATAGCTTTAATTCTCTGTCCCAAACCTTACTACAGTCATTATTGTTGATTTCCTATGAGCAATACCGACTCTAGGGGTAAAAAATACAAGTTTTTTGCCCGAAATAGTGTCACAGTCGGTATTGTAAGAGCAATGTCGAAAGTTGAGTTGTAGATCACTTTTCTTCGTCTCGACTGCTTCGCCCGTAACTTCTTCGTCCGAACTCGGAATGACCTCATTTTTTTTGCGTTCAATTAGTATTCTCGTTCTCTTCAAGATGGTATTGAGAAATCCTGGATTTGAATGATTTGAATTTGTCTTTGGCGCTTCTTCACTTGTAGACTTTAACTCCTTGCTCCTTTTAGCACTTTGTAACTCCTTTTTGGATGATTCACCTACTATGATAAATATGATAGAAAACAAGAGTAATAACAAGTAATATGCAAGAATTATATCTAAAACAAGTATGGATTTGACACTGGAAACATGTAAATTAAGCACTTATCATCTTTATCCAACTGAAAGCATTACAGAACTTGTTAGTCGCAAGGTAAATAACAAATATGTAAACTGAAGAGAACCCATTCCAATACAAGTGATGTTGGAAAAGATCTGGTGGTCGTCATCATCAACGATACAACAGAGCATTTCAAATACCACCAACATCACCAATACCATCAGTAGTCTACTGTACACAAAATACAGTTATACAAAAATAAAACTCAGCACACTAACCTTTTTGCACAACCACCACTACAAGAAAAAACCTGATACACTACGTTTGAAAAGAGTTGTCTTAGAACTTCGACGACGCTTTACATAAGGTTATAGATATATGGGGTTGTAGAAGGTCTCATAATTTCTACAACTCTTCTTAACGTTGTATTCACAGTTGTCATTCATTTTTCGACAACATCTTATCCCAGCTGGGAATCACTACAAGAAAAACGGGTTTAAGCCACCGAAATCTTAGCAAGAGATCAGAATTTTAGTCGCTTTAAGAGTTAAAGCATCCAAAATTACAACTGCCAGAAATTTTGGCGGTTATAAACATGTGTCCACTTTTATTTAGCCACGAAAAGATGTCTTTAATCGCTAGATCCTTTGTTCAAGTAATTTATAGCAGCTAAAAAAGTGATCATGTAGATATTTATTTTGAGGCACAGACTCGTAACAACAGTAAAATAAATTGGTTGCTCTAAATGTTAGCAAGAACCCAATATTTTAGTCGATTTAATAGTTTAAGCTACAAAACTTGCAACTTCAAATAGTTGGGATGCTTTAAAGCTGTGTCAACTAATTTTTAGCCATGCCAGATGTGTTTGACCGCTAGATCCTTTTTTCAAGTAATCTATATAGCATCTAGAAAAGTGCTCATTTAGCTCTTTATTTTGAGGCACATACTCGTAGCAACAGAAAATTAATTGGTTGCTCTAAATGTTAGCAAGAGCCCAATATTTTAGTCGCTTTAAGCGTTTAAGCTACAAAACCTGCAACTGCCAAATAGTTGGGCTGCTTTAAAGCTGTGTCAACTAATTTTTAGCCATGGCCAGATATGTTTGATCGCTGGATCCTTTTTTCAAGTAATCTATATAGCATCTAGAAAAGTTCTCGTGTAGCTCTTTACTTTGAGACACATACTCGTAGCAACCAAAAAATGAATTACTTGGTAAAACCTCTCCCAGCAACTAAGTTTAAGCCACCACTCTAAGAGATTCTAGTATTATACAATAAGAAAGATTGACTAAAAACAAGCAAAATTCAGTGAATGATGTATAACAAGTGAAATTAAGCAAGGTTGCTGGAAATATGGTTTAAATTGATGGATAACAAGATTTTGACTAGTAAAGATTGAAATACAAACTTAAGATAAAAAAGAAGGATCCACAACATTCAATATAAGTGACTACAACAGAAGAAATCAAGGCAAGATACACTAAAGAAACTCAAAGTCCAGCAGCTTCATACGAAGAAAAAAAACAGACATTTGAAATGAAACAAGAATTCAATGAAATTATGCACATCCTCATTCCTCAACCTTTTGCTGGTGCTGGTGCTGCATCTTTGATTTCATGTACTCCAGTATCTTGTACATAGGAGGTCCCTAGAGTGAGTAATCAAAGAGAAGCTGCATTATTGAAGTACTGTCCTTGAAGGATTCCTTTCCTAGAGTGTGAAGTTCACCAATTGCCTCATCAAATGCCTGTTATGCAAGAGTACAATCAAGAGAGTTTAAGATATTATAATATAACACAGAGAAGATAATTAAGAGCAAGTCTTAGACGGATCTGGGTGCCAACACATTACCTGAGCAGATTTTGTAAGCAAAAAGAGTAGCTTTTCGACTTCCAACCAATATTTCTCCATTTTCCGACCATTGGTGAGTTCTTTATTTTTCTTGCATTTCAGAAACAGCTTAAACAACATCATCCAGGAAGCTTTGATGCCAAAACACTTAGAAATAAGAAAAACTAAAAACCTTTCAGCAAATAAGAAACTGGAATTCATTGAACATCTTGCAGTTGTAGGAATACAGTACTTTGAACTTTAAAGTTTTAGTATGCCAAGTTAAGAGAACATCTTATAGGTATAGGATTACAGACTGTTGATCATCGAAGAACCTAAGAAACAATAGTTTTTTTTGTTTTTTGTATGCCCAACTACAACTGCTAACCTACAAACATAAACTGCAGAAAGAGTACAACACCGACACCAACTGCTAAACTAACCAAAAACCCATACTTGCAATTAGTCTCTACTTTTGTTAAGTGGTATATAATGGTTCCCTGAAAGGGAAATTTGAACTGCAATATATCGAACTGACCTGATAATCATCACCATATTGATCATAAAAAACAGCTTTAATAGCTTCGATAGAATTTCTATGACCCACTAGTATCACTCATTAGAATAAGTACTTTCTTGGGTTTTCAACTCCAATGCCATTCAAATTTAGTCCTTCCTCTTTAATTATACCAGAATCCCCTTCTTTAACTCCATTATCACCTGCAGAAGTTTTAATAGAGTCAAACCCAAGTGGGATTCTATCACAGTGAGACCTAATAGCTTTATTAAATTCATTCCAGCATTTTTGAATTCTAGAACAATGTTTACTCAGAGATAAGGAAGCGAACACCTTGGGCTTCTTCAACTGACTCAAATCATAAAGACCAAAGATGCTAGGGTATGCCCCGAAGATGCTAGGGTATGACCCGGATAAAACCCAAAAGAAATTTGTTTTTCTAAGGGAAGAAATTGTATACAATGTTAGAGAACCTGGGTATAGGATCTGGGACCTTGTTTTCACACCTGGTGCATCCATAGTCGCTGACGTCGCCTACCACTTTAGTTGTGCACTTGTTGCATCCCAAGTAGTACCACCCATTTGTAGTCAAAACTCTTGTTACATTGGCTTTGATAATGAATCGGTTGAGCACCTGCATACATGTGTGGTTAGCCATCCATAAAGTAATCTATTAAGCTAAATGGGACATATATGGATGGGAAGAGATGCACCTGTTGAGTGCAGTCCTACTTGCATTCCAACAGTTCAGAGATGGTTTTTGTATTATCGGGCATTGTGAGGTCAACGACAGGTTCCTTATTTCTCCTGGAACAGTTATTTGACGGGTTTTTTAAATCCTAAACATAGAAGAGTTGAACTGTTCTAGAGAGAGACAGAATTTGCAAAATCCAAGTACTCAAACACATGTTATTCCTAAACAAGGGAAGGCGAAAGAGATAAAGACACTTAGCATTTAGCAAGACTTGACCATTTTACGAAGAATTACAAATAGTGAGAGATAGAAAAAGGCACCACTTTATCAAGGGCGTGATCTCTTGTTGCTGCAAGATGGACATTTGTATTGCTTGATATGTTCAGCCCTAGCTGGAGTTATCTTCACATATTTTCCATGGAGCCATTTGTGACAGATGTCACGCAGATCCAGAACTCATCCTGTGCATAGTTCTCACCACATTCCCCACACAGAGCATCCCCATGTTCATCCTCTTCGTCGTCCTCTAAACCCTCATCGTCTTCCCTTGGAGGCGGTGTTGGCTTGGCATACTTGGTGGGATGAGGCTCAGATGCTCGATGCTTTATAGGCAAAATAATGAGAATGCAAATAAATGAAACACAAATGACCATAAAGCATTGACAATGACATGGGATATCCACACAATTATCCCGTGCAGTAACTGCAGGAACATACAAGGCTTATGCCATCGGCACACTAAAGTAAATCTCCTTAGGGAAATGAAGAAACTTTAACATTTTATGTTTTTCAAAATAGATTATATTTCATTTCCATTCTGAGGTCATTCTTGCGCATCAGAGCAATATACCATTTTCAGTATGCAACCACAAAGTTATATTGTCAAAAGATTCAGAACAAGAAATCTCATGTTAGTAGAGAAATAAAATAAAGGAGTATTGGGTAAGTAAAAACTCTGCTTCTTTAAGTTGTTTTTTCCGGTCTACAATACAATCCACTTCCCACATAGTAAATTACTCGTGTGAGGGATCGTGTTCAGTAAATTTGCTTAACTCGATGATCAATTAAGATATTAGCAGTAAACCAGTTTCACCACTCCCAACAGAATGATATTTGCAGTATACCAAAAAATCCAATTTTACATGAGACCTCCGAGCCGAGTTCAGCTGAGAAATTGTTTTTCCTGTTATATGTTGTTTCCAGATTTTTCCTTCGACTCAGCAGCAATGATGAACCAAATAAATACACATCAATTAGGAGATCCTTTTGATCATGTCAGATATACCAACAACATCAATTAGGAGATCTATAATGTGAAAGATGTAAACCCTCCAATGCACATATACAAGATAGACATGATGACTTACTGGTTGATGAGTTTGATATCGGACTTTCGGGCTGTTTTGGTTTGCAAGTATATCCAAAGCATGTTTTACTTCGATTGAAGTTGTACGACCAGCAGTCAGTATATGCTGTAAACACATTAAAGATTGGAAATCATGTCAGTGCGCAAAAGAGAAGTAAACGCATCAGAGCAGGTATCATCTTGAACATGAGAGGAGTTGTTACCTGTAAATATATACCCAGTAGAACAATATAAAAAAAAATCATCTCCAACTAATTTGATTCCGACCAGAAAAGAAGCTCACCAGACTGAAAGCTTTCGTTCCCATGAAGAAAGGTCTGGAACTATATCATTTACGAAATCCAAATTACCAAAAGCTATTATCCACTCCTCACTGTGTATCAACATGACAACCTCTGATTTTGCATATTCCCCCAAGTCCCATTAACGCATCCAAGCAACTAAGAAACCTCCTGACGCTACCATAACAAACATCAGCATTCTAAAACCACAGACTAACTACATCTTCAAAACTTGACCAACGAATTAACAACCTATTATCCCTCAGAAGTCACAATTAGTCTTTCCAATAATGAACAGAATAAAAAATCAAAGTAATCATATTACCCTTCTCTATTTTCAAAACCCACATCAAAAGAACTCAAATTTCCCAAATTACATCAACACCCGAATGGAAAGCTCAACCCTAATTACAATAAAAAGAAAACGCAATTTGTAAAAAGGAATTGTGTTCTTGTAATCAACAGAAATTTGGTAGATGTTTTCGAGAACCTAAAGGAATACAACAAATCATCGAGATTTTCTCAATTCAAATTTCAGAAAACTTCTATTTCCCCTATTAACAGTGATTTGAAACCAAAACCAAGTATCAAAATTAAATCGTTTCAACAAACTCATAAAGAAACACTAGGTTTGAGATTAATTACCTTTCCCCTCATCATTGATTTCAGATATGGGTTTGGTTCAGTGTTGATAAATAAGGGGTGAGAATTTTGGGTTCAATTTTGGTGAGAGAGAAACAAGGGGTGAGAGATTCTTTAGGAACAAATGAGATAGAATGAGAACATATGATCTGACCAAAAGTAGGGCACGAATTTTGGATTTCAGCCCAAATTTTTGGCGCACACCGAATAGTTTAAGCGGCAATTCTTTATTTTGGATGGGGTGGTAATCCGTATGATTTTGTAATCTTGTATTTATATTCATTGGATTAGATTCTCTTGGCTGTTTTATTGGCCGAATGAACTACTTAAGGGTTATAATCCTTCTCTATCTTGTGGATCGATAACTGGAGAAACCGATGGAATCCGAGAGAAATCTGTGTTACCTTTTATATTTGTCCGGTAAATTTGATGGATATCGTTGAAAATTGATCCGGTGAACCCTAAAATATCTTGTGCAACAAACAAAATTGTGGCATCAACATCGAGGGATATTATGTGAATCGATTTATAACATATAAAATTGAGTTAGGTCGAAGGATAACATGTGAAATTGAATGATATCCGTAAATTTGATGGATATTATCTGAAATTAAGTAAGTCCGGGCGAGACAAATGAATATCAGGTGAAATCCTCTTTGTTCCATATGTGGTTGATCAGAATGTATATCGGAGGTCAATATCTAGTTATGTCGAATGATATTGAGTAAGATTGATATATAACTGGTGAAGTTGACTAAGGTCGATGAACATTAGGTTAAAGTGATGGATAAACTGGAGAAACCGATGTAATCCATTTTAAATTGAGTGAGGTCGACCGACATTGGGTAAGATTACAGATCACAAGTGAAATTACACGACGCCGATAAGAAATTCGGTTTATATTGATAGATAACCATAAACTAATGGAATCCAGGAGAAATTGGTGAGGTCGAACGATATCGGGTATAATTGATGAATAAAGAGTCAAATTTGGTGAGGTAAATGGACTCTCGACAAAGTCGATAGATAACCATAGAAATCGATGAAATATGAGAGAAATTGAGTAACCTAGTGTCATCCATATATTCGACCTAATTCGACATCCTTAGAACTTCACATGAATTTATTCATATATACGTATACAAATTCATTTGACTATAAAAATCGTTTAATCTAATTGGATATTCTTACATGATTCAATTCCATAAATATTTTTGGACCTGTCCTATTTAGGTTTGATGTTAATGTCCTTTTAGTTAGGTTTTTTAGTTCCACTGAAATTCAGAACTGTAATAGGTAGATATGCAAAGATCACATGTGTTAAGTGTTTATCCAAGAGAGCGGTGCATGTCCATCACTTCTGTTGTTCTGATTGAGATTGTAAATTAACAATCTATCCCAACCTTCATTCCAAAATAAAACACCATTAAGGATAACAACTTTAGTATACCACCACACAACATTTTCACTACACGAAACTTGAAAACTTTCCCATACACCGAGATCCTTGTCGAAAAGCTTTGGCTTTCAACTATTAGGTATAATTGACCGACAGCAAGTGAAATTATGTGAAACCGATAAAAATTCGGTTTATATTGATAGATGACCACATAAAACACATGGAATCCAGGAAAAATTGGTGAGGTCGAGCAATATCGGGTATAGTTGATGAATAAGGAGTAAAATTTGGTGAGGTAAATGGACTCTCGGCAAAGTAAATAGATTAGTCGGAGAGGTTATGAAGCATATTTTGGATTTCATTATAAATTTGGAATTCCAATGCAGATTTCTACTTGATATACAGAGGTCATGCTGTAGATTATGATTCCCATAGGTAGATTTAGATTGAATGAGGCCAACCGAAATTACCAAGGTCAACGGGTACTTGGTCAAAATGATAGACATTCCGTTAAAATGAGGATAAATGGAAAAAACCGATGAAATCCGATTGAATCTGAGTGAGGCAACCGAAATAGGTAAAATTGACGGGTAACAAACAAAATTAAGTGAAGTGGATGGAAATTCGATTTGTATTAATAGGTAACCATATAATTAAACCCATGGAATCCATGAGAAACTAAGTGAGGTTGACTTTATTGGATAAATATACCTCGTCCCTTCTCATATTACCCGGGATATCTATAACGGATCTCTAAATACACCGTTGAATCACAAGATTTGCTCTGGTCGAAGGTCAACGTCCTATTTTCCGAATCTGAAACTTTGATGTTCATCATATTATCCTTAATGACCTATTCATCTAAATCAAAATCTTCCCCGGAACCCTATACCTACCGATGTTCGTCATGTTATCCTTAATGACCTCTTATCCAAATTAAGAATCTCCACCGGAATCTAAGTGAAATGGATGGAAATTCAGTTTGTATTAATAGTGGACCATATAATTAAACTCATGGAATTAATAGGTAACCATATAATTAAACCCATGGATATGCATAGATTTACATATTCGATTCCAAAAAAGATTCATATGAATCTAGATTTCATTCAAATATGCATGGCATTAGGTATGCTTAGAGACATTGGTTGAAAACAACGCAGGTCGGGTGAGATTGATGGATATCAAATTAAACTGAAGTACAATAGCGATTACACCATATAGGAGCACAAACAGGGTTCGAGTTCTCCGACAAGGTCATAGAGCACTCTTGGTGTAGTATACACGTGAGAAAAGAATGTAAATCCATTATGTTATTTTTCCTAAGGCCATGACCTATACAAAGTAATGTTCACCAAGTCATAAAATTGCAACATATTTTTTAATCCGAAGAACCGTTCAAATTTTGCTTTTGACATGTGGTACCAAGCTAATCTTTAGATTTCCATAAATTGATCAAGTTGCTGGGTCGGAGATAAGAATCGTTAAGAATAAGTCGGAGTGTACACTTGAACACTAAATATACCACTTCTTGGCATATTCTGCTACAAAATAAGGAATCCTCCCGGAACTATAAAGATACCACTTCTTGTCATTTTCATATTGAAGGTTGACAAATAAACCGAATGCACGAGTTCATTTTAACATAAAAAAACACACACATGCTACT
Source organism: Papaver californicum (assembly GCA_023531435.1). NCBI lineage: Eukaryota > Viridiplantae > Streptophyta > Magnoliopsida > Ranunculales > Papaveraceae > Papaver > Papaver californicum. The sequence goes on along the minus strand of JAJJMC010006603.1, from coordinate 87,883 downwards.
CACACACTTTTCTCAATCCGTATGGGAGTCCCAAACACAAAAATTTTTGTAATCCGTATGACCAACCTAATATCCGATCATTTTTTCACTTCACTTTCCCATTTTCCCTTTCCCTTTCTCTTTTTGGTTTTCGTTCATCTAAACCTAACTCACAGCGCCACCACTGAATCACTCTTTTTCGTTTTCGTTCATCAAACCATAACTCACAGCGCCACCACTGAATCACTCTTTTTTGTTCATCTCTTTCTCTTTTTCGTTCATCTCTTTTTCGTTCAATCACCACCACTGAATCACTCTATCGATCTCACTTTTTTTGTGTGCAAGAGAACAAGGTAGTAATCAATTTTTTTCCTCTTTTCTTCTGTTCATGAACTAAACTTTGTTGTTGATCCTTTATTTGTTTATTTTTTCAGGACATTGAAGAAAGGAGAAAGATGTGAACATCTAACTGACATCAACTCTATATGGATCACTCGAGATTTATTGTTGTTGTTGTTCAACTGAATTTTAGGGGTTTTTTCTCAGTTGGGGTTTCGTTAAATATCAAGTGCAATTTTAACTCTAATGATCATTGAAGGGTTTGAAATTGATTTTTATTCAAGTAAAAGTTAGGGTTTTTATAAAAAAAATTTAATTCGTTTTTATTTTGGTTATGATTAAATTGTTCAGGGTTTTTTTAATTTTAATACATGTTAGGGCTTAGATTTTTTAATGGGTATTTGCAGTTGTTGGTGTTTATCTAGGATAACTAGCCCGAGCTCTTCTTGCAGTTGATGTGTCCAAAGTCTTTCTACACAATTTAGAGGTTCTACACAATTGCGATCCATGAAAGTGAAAAAGGATCCTGGGTGTAGCTGGGTTGAAGTGAAGGACACTCATCGTGTTTTTCAGCATCGAATATCGAACTCGTCCATAATGCATTGAGATCTACAGAACTCTGGAGGATTTAAGAAGTAATGTTCTATACTACAAATTTGAATATAATCATTTCATAGCAGGTTTACTTTCTTCAACAAGAATAACACCAAATATATTATTTGTTCCTATTGTACAGTGATGTATGTTTCAAAGGAAGGTGGAGCTTTCAACTTAAAGTAGCAGTTCAGTAGATGAACGGTAAGCATTATCTGTCCATTCTTAATTTTTTTTATTGTATCTTATGGGAGGAATAACAAAACGGAATACCTTGATACACATAAGATGCATTTTGTTGTGATATGAGAAGTACCCCGTGATGAAAAACTTTCAATGCTAACTCATAAATAATGAGCGTGATGTTTGATTTGTGGATTTGATCTGGTGTCTACTAGAGATTCTGAATAATCTTTTTCATAGTAAATTTGCAGATCCGTCATCATAGAATTGAAGAGTTGGCTGTGTGTTCCTACAAAGAGAATTAGGGACACATAACTATTACGTCAAATCCAACTAAACATCTACTTCTACATATTAAGAAAACAAATAATCTGGTGGGTTATTGATTGTAAACCAGGTATGTTCATAGGATGACAAAGCCAAGTTAGGATGTTGGTTTGAGAGTGCAAATAACTAAGAAATGCAAATTAAGTAAAGAGATATACAAGAAAAACGGTGAGTAACCCAGATAAATGAATTCCATAATCCAGTGAAGATGAAGTTTGAGACCAGATCTGTTTTTTTTTTCTTTCTATTGGTTGCGATGAGGGTCATTGTTCTTCAATCGGTGAAGTGGTAAAAAATCAGCTGTCTTAGCTTTTCTCTGTACATTAAAAATTTGATTGAGGTTGAGTTTTGATAGCTTGGGTATCTAATTTTCAATCGTGACAGTTTCCTAAATGTGATTTCCATAATTCTGCTGTTCTTATGCTGTGTGATTCCAGTTACTGAATTATGATGAGTACAAATACTAATTTTTGCTTTTCACTGAATTATGTGCATCTTTTTGCTCTCATAACTGTTTCCATAAGATTGAAGGCTTGTCATCGAGGTTTTCCAGATATGGTAAACGATAACACGTTTCTTTTATCTCGGAAGAATGTCGTATTCAAATGATAAGACCACCAAGCTGCAGACATCCATGCGTTTGGCTTAATGCTTTTCCCTAGAGCCTTAGAGAACACCCAGAATACAGAAAATGAATGCTTAAAAAAAAAAAAAAAAGAAGAAGGAAATGAAGAAACTAACCCGTGGTAGTTGTAGAAGACCTGCTTTAGATGAGAACTATCAGACAGTTAGTCAAGAATATTGGAACTACTTCTCCTACTGGAACTGATCTTCAGGCTTTAGCCATGGAAATTATTGTTACATTTTCCATGATGTTTGTCACCTCTGCCATTGCAACCGATACTAAAGCAGTACTTATTCCGCTTGTATTTTCTCGAAAAAAATCTTAAAAAAGTTCAACTTTGTGGAATAAGGTTTATTTGATATATTGTTTGTTGCCTCATCTTGTGTACAGATTGGAGAGTTAGCAGGGATAGCTGTTGGTTCTGCTGTTTGCATCGGTTCTATCTTAGCTGGGTAAGTAAGGCATAAATTTGCTAACACTCCATAATTACAGAACCGTTTAATCCCGATGACTAATATCGTTCTGCTATTGATTAGGCCGGTGTCTGGTGGATCGATGAATCCAGCTAGAACGATTGGTCCAGCAGTTGCGAGTCAACATTACAAGGGAATTTGGGTGTATTTGGTTGGACCATTGTTAGGGACACTAATGGGAGCATGGTCTTACAACATGATTCGAGTGTCTGATAATCAGGTTCATGACATTTCACCAAGGTTATCTTCATTTAAGGTTCGTCGATTTCTAAGCAATAATCAAGAAAACCAATTGGCAAACAAAGATCCTCTGGATAATCTTTAGTCCATTTTTCTGTAATTAAGCATTCTACGTTGCATACTCACTATGCTGTGCTTTTTGCATATTCTTTTTGAGAATGTCCTATGATGAGGTTGATCCTATGTATGATGAGGTTGTTGTTCTCCCAGATGGAGAAAAAGAAATGATTAGATAGTATTTTTTTTTTCCTTTTGTGCAAAGAGTGTAATTTTTTTAAGAAATGACATAAATTGAATTATGTGATACAATAAAATTTAATTTTGTTTTTAATTTGGTTCATAATTTGTTCGGTATTAATTTTTATTTTAATTATAATTTGGGATTATCTAAATTAGAATAATGAAGTAATTCGTTTAGCGAGCACAAAAATTTGGCAGCTTAAAAACTTAAGCAACCAACTTCAGGCCAGCTTAAAAACTCAAGCATAAAAATTTGACAGCTTAAAAACTTAAACAACCAATTTCAGGCCACCTTAAAAACTTAAGCAACTAACTTTACGCTAATTAAAATCAAAAATCGCTTTTAACGAGCAAAACAATTTTGTAGCTTAAAAATCTAAGCAACTAACTTTAGGTTAAGTTGTTCCATGCTATCAACTAGGTATTTTAATAGCTCCTAAATCACAAATCACCTTTAGAGAGTAAAAAAATTTGGTAGCTTAAAAACTTAAACAACCAACTTCAGGCCAATCAAAATCAGAAATCGCTTTTAGCAAGCAAAATTATTTGGTCGCCTAAAACCTTAACAAAGCAATTTCAGGCCGAGTTGTTCCATGTATCTATCAACTAGGTATTTTACTTGCTTTAGGATGGTTGGTCTATCTAAAGCGATTGGTATTTTACTTGCTCTATTGGTTGGTCTAGCTATTAAGCGATAAAACTTTTACTTGCTCCCTGGTGGTTGGTCTAGCTCTAAAGCAATGAGAAAAGTACTCGCTTTAGGTAAGTTGGTTGATTACTAGAGCGACTGCCTAGCCGCTCTAGACCTTTACAAAGCGGGCTTCTTACAACAAGGGGAGCGAGTGCCACTTTTAGTCCTATAAGGATTATAGCGACTCAAAAGGGGCCTTAAGGACTTAAAGCTACCTGTCGCTTAAACCTGTTTTTGTTGTAGTGAATATTTTTTGAAAATTACCCAAACCCTTAAGACTATCTTATTATCAGTTGTGAAAATCACATTCAGGACTTTTCTTTTCCGTAGTTGGACCTTCTTTCACGACTCTTTATAAGTAGTATATTTACTTATAACTCTTCTTTATCGTTGTCAGTTTTTATATAACAACCTTTAGTTATTGTCGTATTACCTTCTATAACAACATTTCTTAACAGTTGTGCCCAAATACTAATTTGGAAAAAATAATTTGTGCATTTGAGAAGTCACATTCAAATTGAAACAGTAATAATTTAACTTAGGCTTAAACCCAATGTTTACAAGAGCAGCTCAAAAATAATATCTCAATTGTAACAACGACAGACTCCAAATGGGTTAACAAAGACACCAAAATACATCAACTAATTAAGTATCAAGGTTCCGTACCAGAACCTTATAAAAATATACCCTAAAATATATCCACTATAACCTAAGCAGTCTCAAAAAAGTTAAAAGATAAGAGTACTTAAGAAGTTAAAAAGATTTACAATCCTTAGGCCATGGAACAGTAGTCCCTATTGCTTTATGAACAAACCTGAACTCTGATGTTGGCCTATATAGAAGAGCATCATCAACAAGTGCATAATCAACCCATACGATGTAGGCACCAAACCTTATAGGCATCCCATGTATATTCTTTCCTGAATCTGTCTCTTGAATCCTGCCATCTGCGATAGCCTCCCCTTCCTTGCACCAGCTCAGTAACTTGCATGCTTGACCTTTCTTCGGCACTTGCGCAAGTAGGTCTTCTTATAGGAATGGCACCACCTGGACTTCCACCTGTGATGTTGCCGGGACCAGCCTAAATATTGTTGCTAGTAGCACCTGATTGTTCATAGTTGAACGACAAAAATAACAATATAAATACATTTAGTGCAAAATTTTTTGGTAAAACCAAATTCAGCAACATAATGAACTGGAAGCATCATTTGCTAAAACTTGATCATGCTTAGATTACATTCAGTAATACCAACTTTATTTTGTTATACAATAATGCATATTCATACAATCGCACAATGTATATTTATATGAATTAAGTTTAAACATGATCATGCTTACAATTCGATTAACACCCAGTACATCTCATCCAACACCCATTTCAAATATGGAACAATTAAGGCTTTTATCACCCAAGACAATCATGATTCATGTATTCTGAAATCAGACTATTAATGTCAACATTAACTAAGTGTAATACATATCAGAACATTCTATATAGATGTACACATCTAAAAAGTCTACATTGACATAGTAATAAAAATGTAATTTTCTACAGATTCATTGGCATTTTCACCAATGATGAATCCAAAACATCTATGTGCACTATGTAAAGTCTCGGGCAAATAGCCAGAATGCCCCCAAAATTGATAGTCTGCTTGGGAAAATGCCCCAGGATTTTGAGACTAGTAAATATGCCCCATTTTGATAGTTTAGGCGTTAGCCACAATAGGTCCAATACTCTAAAACCAGAAGAGTCATCTCATTTCTAAATTCTATTCTAATCTTCATCTTCCTCTCGACGTTGATCTACCATTGCAATCAGGTCTTCTTTGATTCAGTCCATGACCATCCACCACGTCATCATTCATCACCAATAACCTTTAATTCTTCTTCTTCAATCTTCACCATCGAAAACAACTATTTATTCTTAACAATCAACAGACAACAAACAAACTAGGTATGTCAAATTTGGGGTTTTAATTATATAAAGTTTAATAATCTTTTTTCTTTTCTTTTCTGGTTTAAGATTATATATGAATCCTTAGATTCTTGGTTATTTGGTGAACCTGATTAGATCTGTTAATTTATAGTTTGAGCTTATTGGTGTGATGCCCTAATTTCATATGCATATTAATATTAGGATGCAAGTGGAACTGTGATTCATATTTGGTGTTTTTTGTTGTTTCTTAGGGGGCTTAATGGGTGATTCATCAGGTCAATCTTTAGTTGTTTCCAGCCAAATATCAAGTAGATCTGCAACTACACCTGAAACTCAAGTTGAATCTAGTGGGCCACCTGAAACTCGAATTGCACCTCAGATTAGAGCTTAAGATGCATCCCCAATTGTAGACACCAAGAAGTCAAGAGCCTTTTCTGATGTATGGGTAAAGGAATTTACAAGGCTTGATCCTAAGAAAGTATAATATAATCATTGTAAAAATAAATTTTCTACACTGGCTAAGAATGGGACATCTAGCTTGAGGAGTCATGTAGAAAGATTCCCTAAGAATCCTGATAGGAAGAAGGAACAGAAAAGTATTATGTTTTCACCCCCAAAACCAGGTGAAAATGCTAAAATCATTGCTTCCTCTTATAGTTATGATAGGTGCAGAAGGCGTTTAGTAAAATTTATAATTAAGGTAGAGCTTCCATTTAGATTGGTTGATTCAAAAGGTTTAAGGGCTTTGCTTCAAGAGCTTGAGCCTAGATTCAAATACCTTGGTCGAATGACAATTTACAGAGACCTTTTAACCATCTATAAAGAAGAGAAAGAAATGTTAAAAAAGTATTTCAAGGCAAGCAAGCAGAAAGTATCACTCACAACTGATACATGGACATCACCAAATTATTTTAGCTATATTTATGTTACAGTTCATTATATAGATCAAAATTGGAAGTTGCAAAAGAGAATTATTATGTTTCGCTTAGTTAAGGATCATTCAGGTAAAGCCATTGGTAGGATGTTAGAGAATATTTGTTGGATTGGGAACTCGAGGATGTTTTTGATGTGACACTTGAAAATGTAATGTTAATACTGTCACAATTGATTACTTGAGGACTAGTGTGGTTGGTTGGACAGGTGCAGTCGAAAGAGCAGCATACTTGCATGTAAGACTTTTAATTTCTATAGATGATTTAATTTGTAATTCACCAACTGCAATTTCTAATATTTCCTTGTTTTTCATTCTTAACAGGTAATATGTGTTGCCCATGTTCTTGCTCTTGTTGTAATAGATGCAATACTTAAATATAACAAGTCGATTAAGAGGATCAGGTTAGTGATTAAGTATGTTTATAGTTCTCCTTCTAGGTTGGCTAAATTTAGATATTATGCTTCTTTAGAAAAGGTTGAATGCAAGAAAGGCTTGATCTTAGATGTGAAAACTATATGGAATAACATTTATGTTATGTTAAATGTTGTAGAGAAGTGTGAAAGGGCTTTTGATAGGTTAGGAAAGGATGATAAAGAATTTCGAAAGAAGTACATTTTCCCCGAAGATAAATTTGATGATTTACCTGATATTCGTAGTTTTGATATAGAAGATGATGCCCTTGAAGTTTTATCTTCTAGTTCTGAATCTGATAGTGAAATTGTGAATACTAATCCAAGAGGAAGGAAGCAGAATAAGAAAAAAAAAAGAACAAGCCTAAACAACATGCTCCCTACCCTGAAGATTGGTCATATGCCAGAGGTCTTGTAAAGTGTTTCAAGGTATTTTTTGATTCTACAGTACAGTTTTGTGCTTCTTCAAAGTTACAACACATAATTTATTATGGAAATTGACAGTCATCCATGAACAGTTAGTTGCTTTTAGAGATTATAAAACACCATATTCTTATATTACAAGTATGGATACTCTTATGTTTAAAAAGTAAAATAAGTATTGGGATATGTATGAAGATATGAATTTTTTTTTTTGCCTGGGTGCTTGATCCACGAGCGAAAGAAGGTGGATTAGAGTTTTTGCTTGAGTGTTTGTATGAGAAAAATTATGTCAAGATTAATAGTATTATGATAAATGTGAAACAAGAACTTGTGAGACTTTTGAAGAGTATAAGTCAGTTTATTCAACTGTTGAGGATGGGTCAACTAGTGATTGTAGTAATAGTATGATGACACTCCAGTTGTTATGGTAGATGATTCAATTAAGGCTATACTTCAGTCAAGGGAGAAAAAACATAGGAAAAACCCATTTGTTGAGGTGAACTCAGAGTTGGATAGGTGTTTGATGGATGATTGTGAACCAAATGATCCCAATTTTGACATATTGTCTTGGTGGCAAACCAATAATACAAAGTATAAGGTACTCTCATACATGGCAAAGGATATATTAACTATATCCATATCTTCAGTTGCGTCTGAATCGGCATTTAGTATACAAAAGCGTGTGCTTAGTCCATGATGCTAGGATAGTTGAGGCATTGCTCTTCGTCTGGTACTTCTAGTACTACTCACACTTCATTCCATACTTGAATGTGTAGTACTAGGAGTACCAGACTGTATAATGGTTACATATACAAGTGGAAGGTGGAGTTTTATACTATCATCTAACTTGATCTTATATAATTGACCCAATAAACCACCAGTTAAACCATTGGTTGAACCTGAACCAGTTACTTTACTGGTTTGATGTCTAGTCCGATTCTTAAAACATTGCTAAAAATAAAGTATGCACACATTTACAAAAGTAGGGAATATTAAAGAAAAATAAATTTTGAAGGGTATTTAGGCTCGAGCTGAATGAGAAATCTAATCTTCCACACTCCAACCATATACAACATAACTTCACAGAGAAAAACTTGAGCCAATACTATTGCAGAGATCAGTCATCTCATCATCACGAAGAGTTCTTGTGAGTTGGGAATTCCAACCACTTTGGGATATCAATAATATGTGACGTGGGAGCTCTGAAGTTTTCAGCTGCCAGCTTGAAAATCTAGAAAAAGTTTTTGACCGAAACAAAATGCCAACTCCAACGTTTGTTATCAATTCCACATTCCTCAGATAGAACATTCATGTCTGTTTATATTAAGTCTGACCATTATTGTGGGAAACCTCAAATGTAAAATAACAGTAAGTTTCGTTCCAACAATCTTTACCACTGAATTAACAAACTGAAGCCAATCAAGATTATAAAAGATTAGAATGGTTTATATGTGTGAGTTTTGGTTTGGTTTCGAGATTATCAAATGTTAACGATGAAATTAGATTATGTTAACAATAATGGAATGTGAGCAAGGAACTAATGAACTATCTAAATATATGCCATTTATTAAGCATTTAGTCTGGCATGTACTTCAAGCTTTGTTAAAGAATACACATGAAAATTAGGTGGAATTCTCCTCCCACCTCCTCGTTGAACTAAACATGAAGATAATTTATGCTTTGCAAGCAGTAAAACATGAACAACAATAAGGCAGAATAAATGATAGTCAGTAATGAGAATCTAGGGAAGTATTACTCCGGTTAATAGCTTTCCTGATAAGTAATTTAATTAATTCCGATCTTAGTTTGACTCATCAAAGTTAAGAAAACTTCTTCAGGTAATTATTTTTCCTGATAAGAAGATAAATTAATTATGATCTTAGCTAACTTGTCAAATATGGTAGGTTAGACATCCAGTTGGATTAGACTCTTATAAGTTGTATCGAGTTCTTATGAAGTTCTTTTTAAATACTTGTTGTCTTTCAATATATGTCATTTTTTGTGACAAAATTGTGGGGGGGGGGGGGCACGCTATATGAAGTATATAGTAATTACAATCACTTGAGAAAGAACATATGTGGTGAAAAAGTATATATATATATATATATAAAGTTAAGTGTTAATTAAGGGGATAAACATATCATGTTGTGTAGTATTTACATACTACGAATTGAATGACAATTATGTTTAGATTGAATATATATACCTTGCTTATATTTAGGGGGAGTAGAGTTGTTGTTATTCAAATGCTTCAACAATGACATTTATTTTGAATATTTGTAGATCAAAAAGATGTTGTTGAAAATAGTATCAAGCATATATATATATAATTATAAGATTGTTATGTTATGTAATTTTTCTATTAATTTTTGTATTCTCCATATGTAAAGAGTTTTTCCACTAAAATTGACAAAGGGGGAGATTGTTAAAGCGCTGCTCAGTTGAACCCACCAAGCGTTAGTATGTCAAGTTTGGTTGTCAAGTTTAGTTCCAAAACTCAAAGTCGCTTTGAGTAGATTACTAAAGTCAACTTCATTAGGTTAGACTAGGAATATAGAATGTTGAGACTTTCTCTAGTTACTATTGAAGAACTAATTAAAGACGTATTGAAGAAAAAACGAAGACATCATCCTTCAGTTCAAGGTTAGTAACCACAAGACTTGACTTATTCCATTTTTATCTATTTTCCATGCAAGTCTTTATTCATTGAAAACATAACATGCGAAGTTAGAATTTTTACAATAACTTAAGTATATGTGACATGTTCACTATACATTTAATCAAAGTATCAAAAGGTATGATATACATAGTTGTTTCGACAACTTAAAGTATATAAAGTTACAAAGAATAATTTATCCTTAGATTTCGTTGTTTATAACATTGCATTAATTGGTTACTTGTTATTATTTAGTGTTTTGAACTTCTGGTAAAATCCAAACCTTAATAAATATGTTTGAAAGTAATTTCGGAAACATAGTGTAAGGTTTACGAAACTTTGTTTCAAAGTCGAAATAGGGTTTAACAATGATCTCAGGATCGATTCCTTGAGTAGGACCGATTATAAGACCAATCATGAGTGAATCTGATTTTTTTTTTTTTTTTTTTTCGATTGGTCTGTTAATCTTCATGGGTTTGTGCAAATATCGAGAAGTAAATAAGTTAGATTTAAAAGTTTATTAGAATATCAACACAATGATCTGAACATGTGCTAAACTCTAATTTCTTAATGTTCAAGAATGCACCTTTGATTCTCAAGGAAAAATCCCAAGATATCGATTTTCCAATACCATATTTTGTATCTTATTATATGTTTTCCATTCCTAGAGGTTTGCATATCTCTAGCAAACTATATTAGTAAAGTACATGTTATGTGCTAGCTAATTTTAGTTTTCAAACTAAGAGTGAAATGAATGATGAGTTGGATATTACTTTGTGTTTGCTAATTTCGAAAATTTATTATAAATGCATATCATGTGAATCTTTGAAATTGGTAAACAAAGTATTTCCAATTAATGTTTTAGTCATAACACTATAAATAGGGAGTCTTGTATTCTTACAAACTCATCCCAGAACAAACCTTCTGTGAGTGTAGAAAAGAAAACTTGTTACAGATATATGAGTAATTTAATTAGGTGAAACATCTTGCATTTCCTTTTGTTAAAGTCTTCTTTGGGATCAATAAGCCTTTATTTTTACCTTTGGCAGAAGACTATATTGTTAATTTAGTTTCACAGTTGATTACTTGTGATTGAACTAATGGTGTAGTTATCTTCAATCGATCAAACTTGTTTATTCGAAGGTCCTTCTCTTATGCTATAATGTCACTCAAATTTGTTTGAAGATTTAACAAGTACAAATTTAAGTGATTCTGGATATATAGGTGTAGATGGTGGGTTTTTGTCAAGGGTAAAATAGTAAAATTATGTCTCAGACCCGGGTCTGAGAAATATTAAACCTCATAATTCTGCAAAGAGTTTTAGGAAGATGCTCATCCCTGTCCTCTCTTAGGTGATCATCCCTGTCCTCTCTTTATATGTATGGCCAGCTACATATACGATCAAAATTACTGAAATGAATCAATATTCGTTACTTTATAAAATCATCAAAATAACATCGGTGCTTACTATAACTTTCCCAGATATTCTATGATTTTTATATATAATCTCAAGCTCCAGATGGATTTCCCACTAGTATAGAGCAATTTGAGTATTATTTGGGTGCTATATTCCACAATTGAATTCCCAAAATTACCTTATGTCAATGTTCATACTCGACTGAAAAATATTGACTCACTAAAATACCTATATAGCTTTTACATAGAGGTTACATATGAATTTACTTGACTAAAGTACCACAGCTGTGCTTAGATACCAAGTCAAAGTTATGCTAAATACAATTTCATAGCTTCTACTAGCTAAATCTAGCTCTGGTCACATTAATCCTTGCTTAAGGAGGCAACTAATGTGAATGGTGTAAAAAGAATTCAATTTGGGGCTTTGGAACACTAAAAAATGAATTCGCAACACTTATAAGTGTCCCAAATAATCAATGAAACTTTCCAACCCTAATCGTTGCAAACATTATAGCCACAAACCTTCTTCGTTTTAGCCTATGTGCAAATCTTATCCGTCTTAGCTTGGATATGGACCTTGTCCGTCTTAGTATAACCACAAGACTTAGGTAAAAAACAAAGCTTGTACGTCTTAGGGACTAAGCACAATGCTTGTCCTCCTTAAATTAAAGCTTGTCCGCTTTACCCTTTTAGTACAAAACATGTCCGACTTAGGCATTAGCTCCTAAGATAATCCGTCTCAGGCATTAGCTTATAATGCTCATCCGTTTTAGTATTAGTTCCTAAGCTAATCCGTCTTAGGAATTAGCTCATAATGCTAATCCGTCCTAGGCATTAGATCCTGATGCTCATCCTTCTTAGGCATTAGCTCCTAAGATAATCCACCTTAGCATTAGTTCCTAATACTTGTCCGTCTTAGCATTAGATCCTAATGCTTGTCTACTATGCCTCAGTCACATATATATCCTTATGCTCAGCATGCAATCCTTATTTCTGCAAAGCAAGCATGTCAATACAAATTGACTTAGTTAAACACACAACAGTTCCCCATGAATAAAATAAAATAAATAAATACATATTTTATTTTAAGTTTAGCCTGCTAGACTCATCAGGCTAGTCAAGCAAGACAAGTCTTTAGTCAAAAGACTAATTAAACAAGTCTCATTCGACTTAACATTAATAATGCTTAAATGCTACAAAATACACGAGACATCAAAGATGTCACAAATGGGGAGATATTCACTAGGGTATTGGTCTGGAGGTCTACGGAGTATGGTACAACAACGCACCCACTACAAAGAATTTTTAAAGTTTGATTAGGAGTTGAGTAGAGAAATGGTAGGTTGAGCAACCGTCTATTCAACCTCAAGAAGAGTTGGGAACGGTTGTCAGCACATCCTCCACCATCTCCACTTCACCACTACTCAACCATCGATATTTTCTTCAATTGATGAATTCAGGGTAAAGGTTATAATAGCTATGATATAAATAGATTCCTCAATATATTGAAATAAAGACAAACAAGTCTAACACGAACAACATAAGTCGAATAACTCGATCACTCAATCTTCTCGTGTATAGAGAATTGTTCTTAGTTGTTCACACCTATTACATCCTACAGAGTCTGATACTCTGGACTCAATCTTTCTCTCGCTTCCCTCCCTAAGACCAACCCTCTCCTTCCCCTTAATGATTGAAGAAAGAATGGAACGTCCATTGCTTGGTTTAGGCCAGGATTGTAAATATTGATCTCTCGAATCTAAATAAAGTACTTCAAGAGTATAAATGTTTAAGGATTAGATGAATTATCACCTGCTCACCCCACTTTTCCTAAATTAACCTTCTAATTCGTTTTCCCCATAAACATTTTGGTGACCATAGTGGGAGATCAATCTCTCAGTTGCAATTTCTCAATTTTTCAAATTTAATCAGTTTCAAAATGGTTGGTCTCAGGTCTGGCTCAGACACTACTCCCAACATGAATTCTTCTAGTACCAGTACTAGTACTCCAGGTAATACTGTCGATTTAATGCAGACGCAACATGCTGAAGAAGTAAGGGATGATTAGCATGCCTACCATTGTCGATTTAATGTAGACGCATGAAACCCTTGCCAGGACACAATTAGAGATGGCTACAACTCAGAAGGAGGTCCTCACCTTACAGAGAAATTAACACCGGCAGAGCAGACTATAAATACTTCTGAGGAAAATACTGAGGCCAACACATCAAGGGATCACGAGGATGAAATTCGTATTCTTCCTAACCCAGTGCTAGAGAGGAGTCATCATCCTAACTTTGTTACTCGTGAAGATTTGGAGCGGCTTCTCCAAAGTTGCAAAAAGGAGAATTCATCTGTTATTCATCAACATCAACCTTCTTATCCATCTGAGATACATAAGATCTCTCTTCCTAAGGGATATTCTTCTCCTTCTTTCTCACTTTATGATGGAACAAGAAATGCTCGTGAAAATATTTCACGATTCCTGGAATCATTAGGGGAACATGAGTACAACCTTATGTTGCGTATGAGAGAATTTTCTAAGTCTCTCACTGGAAAAGCATACACATGGTACAATAATATTACACCAAACAATATTTCTAACTGGTGTGAAATGGTTAATGCATTTTATAGGAAATACTTCTTTATATCTGAACAAGTCATATTATCAGAATTGGGAAGGATATTTTAACGAAATAATGAACATCCCAATGATTATGTGAAGCGGTTCAGAGTCCAAGCACTAGAATGTCATGATCCTAACGTGACTGAACTTCAATTGGTAGAACTTTGCATCAAGAGTATGGTACCAGTCTATCGTTCTTTATTGGAGAATTTACGATTTCAAACATTCTCTGAATTACATGAAGCTGCCAAACGGTCAGCCTGTACTGCACCTGCTTTGCTAAAGAGGACAAGGTCGCCTGTCAGGAATGAAGAAGTACACGAGTCTCGTAGCAGTCGACGTCTGGCTCAAAGGAAGTACAATACACAACCATCTGTAGGTACTGTGACCGAAAGAGGGAAGATAAAAGCTTCAACACCAGAACCACAGCCAAAACGTGCGACACCAGCACCATTTCCAATGCCATCACCACCAGTTGTCCGGCCACCTCGAAGGTCTAATCAAGCAGGTGCAGTTCCACCACCCACTCAACATCAAGAGCAGTAGCCAAGAGAAGCCCCAACAACCACAGATTTTCTTTTTCCAATTGAAGAAATGGTCGAACTCTTGGATGTATGGATTCAGGATAGTGCTATCAACCTACCTCCCATCTGACGTCCAACAACATAGCAAGAAATGGCGGATCCTAAGTATTGTCGCTTCCACAAATTTTTTAGTCACTCTACAAGTGATTGCAATGCCTTGAAGCGGATATTACAGAGAGGATTGAGTCAGGAGAATTGGATTTGGGGACTGAAGGTGTACATATGACTTCTCGACCTGTCAGGCATTTTACTATATCTGAAGATCCCACCAATCAAATAGTTCAATCCTTGATAGAGAATGTGTGTGAACTCCTCTACCTCTCAAAAGTGCAAGACAAAGATTTATTCACTGCTTTTGTTCATATTGTATCTGATAGGAGATTAACTCCACTTATTTAGGGAAAAGCATGCATTGAACCTGCACATATGAGCAAAGATGGAGAAAAGTATGACTAGGGAGTTCTCACTGTTGTCGCCTTAGAAACACTGAATTTGGGAAAACCTTAATCGATCCAGGCACTACAGTCAACATTATCCTTGTTAAGACACTCCAAGCTGTAGGAATCAGATGTAATGAAGCTGTCCATGCACCCACTACAATTCATGACCATGAACGAAAGCCTATGAATGCGTATAGTTACATTGATCTTGAAATAAAAATGGGTTCTGCATATGCTACAACCAAATTCTACATAACAAAGGAGGATCTGGGTTATGACATGATCCTGGGACGCCCATGGATGCACAACAACAAGACTACAACTCACCAGATACCTCCATTGGCACACCCATTTCAATCAGATAGTCCAGTACCTAACAAGAAGGTTGTAACAAATGATTCCCTTCTATATCTGGAAGAATTTCAAGATTTGATGGCTATGAAACAAGAGCCAGAAGAAAGTGCAACGTTATATGCGGAGAGGTATCGTGCTTAAGTAAATCTTACTGAACTTATCTCTTTACCACTTAATGTCCGGCATACCTCTTATGCTTGGGGACTCGAGTTTGTGAAAAACTCAATTCTGCTCGAGTCAGACGTTATGAATGGATAGCCGCACCTCTTCAATATTTTACCAAATGGGTGAATCCAACTCCCCTTCAAGTCAAGCATCGTATTGAGTCATTCGTCACTCATCTGATATCCAACCATGGCAAGGAACATTATGGATATTTCCATGTGACACTACATGAGTGTCCACATGTGCCATATAACCACCACAAGAAGATTCCAACACACCCATATGCATGGAATATTACTGTCGATACAGAGATAAAGGAAAAACCTTGTCAAGAATACATATTTAAAGCAAGACAATGAAGGTTAATGCTTGTCAAGTGGCTGGGAGACCTAGTTATGAAAGCAACAAGGCGCAATCACCACTTTAAGGCAGGCTCTGACTAGGAGGGGGCATTCATGATTGCTAAAGATATCATTGGTGGATATTACAAGTTGATTGCTGCAGATGGAAAGTTGGTAGAAACAGCAATACAAGAGAAGTGGCTTAAGGAATTTGATGCCTGAAGCATCCAGGGATATTTGTTTAGTTTGTTTGTAATTTCAATTCCTCCAAAACGTATGCAACGCATTTGTATTCAGTATCAAATTCCCTTTTCAGTCATCAAATTTTAATTCTATTAATTAAAAAATCCATATTGATCCAAAATAAAATCCTTACAATCATATCTACTAAACATCCACTTATTCAAATCCGAATAAAAACAAAGTCAAAATCAAACAAGTCTGTCGCCTCTCAAGAATGAAGAAAAATAAATAAAATTATAGAGTTCTAAATAAATCCTAAGGGAAACTGGATAAAAGTGGCCTATCCTTCTTATAGAACACCTCCTTCATATTTTGGAGAGAAGCCTTCTTCAACTCTAACTCTTGAATCAATCTTTCAACCTCTTCCTTTCCTTGCTCGATAAGATCATAAGAAGGGATCACACCTGCTGCAACCTGTCTCCTTAACAACATCAACTCTATGACCAAAACAAGATGTATTGAACTCAAGCCGGTCACACGCCTCTAGGTGATACCTTCAGTTCCCGGACATCCAATCAGTGATGGTAGCATTAGCCACGGTGCACATCTCATACATGGAAGGAAATACTTCACTCACACGAAGGGCTAGAAAGATATGGTCATACTTTTTAGTGGTATCAATGTGACCATAATTCTAACATCTTTGAGTATGCAACTTAGAATACTCCATTCGAACACTGAAGCCTCCAATGAGCACGTGTTTTGGAAGAGGCACACTAAGTGGAGGATAAAAGACAAGGCCTGCACTAGGGTATTCAGAATCAACCATGGCCTTTTTCAGTCTCTGTAGCATCCTCACTTTGATTTTCTATGTCAACAGTCATATATGAGATGAATTCTTCATGGTTTTGGGATGAAGGAATAATGTCTTTATCAACTTGGTCCACAATCACTACCTCTAAATTGCTACTACATTCATCTCTACTTTTGCCCTACAAAATTATCAGTTGATGACAAACATGAGATTCAATCACCAACTAGAATTTTCAAAATATGAGTAAAAAACTTATATAAATATACTTCATCAAGTTCTCAAAACACAAGAAAATAGCCCATATGCCTAAAAATATGTTTTTGCATCAAGCTTATCAGAAGCTATTTTACACTACCCTGTACAAAGTCGCAACCTGGGAGCAATTGGTAATAAATATAGGGATGAATTTTATACCAAACTCTTCTTATGGATGTCCTCTAAAACATACTAAAAAAATCACATCAATCGGAAAAATGATCTAAGATATAATCAAAACATTCAACTATCTCACAGCTGAAAAATTTCTGAATTCTTCCTGAATTTTTACTGTTTCGTCTTTTTGAGGCCCTGAAAGACCTCAAAACTCAAATTCTTTCGATTCAGGAGATAAATGGTCTCCTGGGAATTAAAAAGTTGGGGTAGATCACCAAAAATGGTACCGTATGAGGATTTGACAACATTTTCAGTGAAGACATTATATCTGAATTTTTCTAGCAACGAAGTTTCACAAAATTGTTCATGTTTTCATGCAAGTTCTCATTCATTACTTCATGCAAATGATATTTTCAAGAAATTATACACTACATCAAATTTGCAAATCAGCAACTCAAATTAGCAACAGATATAGAGTTGTTGCTAAATTTTAGCAACAATTTATTTTTGTTGCTAAACTCACAACGGCTCATGAATAGCAACAGAGGATAGTTTACATGTACGACTCACGTGTGTGGATGACAACACTTTGTGGTATCTTTCCGCCAGTCAACTGAAATCGCTTTGAAATCGAAAGATTATTCCAAATCCTAACTCCCACATGTGCGAGTTCCGTGTGTGACCTTATGGTTACTTAAAACCCTAGATAGAATCTAATCAACACCTCCCCCTCACACTTTCTTCTGCTTATTTTTGGAGCATCATCAACATCACCTCACGAGATTAACCCCACCCAACTCGTTTTTCTTTCACAGTTTTAGTTTTATTCCCCCTTTAACCTAGATCTCTCTCTCGCCCAAGAATTTTCTCAATCTCTGTACATCTCATTCTCTGAGAACGAAAATTACAATAATCTATCTTTTTCTCTTCTACTACTTCTTACAAAGGACCTAATATTTCATTCTCATCATCTTTCTTAAAATTCCAAAAATGGATTCTCACTCAACTCTCTCCATTTCATCCCCTCTGTCATTATCATCACAGTGGATGAAAAGAAGGACCCTAATCGGTGAGTTTGATACCAAAACTTATGAATACTTTGAACTAGATTTTGCTTGTTTTTCTTAGATTACTTTGAAACTCTAGTATTTCAGAGTTTATTATGGATTTACAAAGATGGGTTCTTGCGCTTTCGAATTGGTTAGAGTTTGAGAACAATGAAAGAGGGTGTTGTGTGCTGTTGGTTTGGAGGAGAAACCAAAAAGGGAAAATTGATGGTTGTTGATGCGAGTTTGTGATGAAATTGTAGGTCGTGTTAGAAGAGTTAAGACATGCTTTAGAAGGTCACAGAGAATTAGAAGGATTGGGTAGTCAATTCATTTTGGTTTGAGGTTGTTCTGTTGCTGAAAAACAACCAAGGGAACAATGGTGTTGTGGTCAAGTTGTAGAAGGATTTGTAAAGTCTGATGTCGAGAAGAATATAGAAAATTGGGTCTGAGTTAGATTCTAAACTGGCATTGAATTGATCTTGAATTTGCTATGGACATGGACCTAAGTTTCCAAGGAAACAACCATAGGTTTGATCTGCCATCGAGTCTGCGGTTGAGTTGTGGTGACCGTATGATAGTTTTATAAATAGTGGTAAGAAAATTATCGTTCGCTCGAACTTGTGAAGATTGAATTTAGATTTAATAAATTAATTTTAAACTAAAAATATACACAAAATATGAAAATAATATTAACAGATACTGAGGTTATGGATTTCACCATTAACCAATTAAAGTGATTCAAACTAATTAATATTCATGCAATTCTTACATTTAATTTGATTCTAAAATATTACAATAAGTAGATTTCCAAAATAACAATTGTATAAAAAAAGCATGGAACATCTAAAACCTAGGCCAAAGCATGTACCATCTAACGAAATCACAACTGCTTAACAAAAATCATTAAATCAAATTTCAACCAAGGCAAATAATCATAAAAGAAATTGCAAAAATTAATTAAAATAGAAATATACCACTTTTATTGAAACAATGGCTTCCTACGTCACCTCAGCATATGGGGTTTAGCTCATCTTGATCAAAACACCCTCAAAAGTTTGGTACATAGCTCAAAGTGTTTGAAAATAATGAAAAAGAGTGAAAAAATGAAAACAATGAATTTGCAACGTTTATAAAAGTTACAGACTCACTGTTACACAGATATAACTGTTTCCCCGAACTAAATGTTGCAAATGAAGATAAACGTTGCAAAGTTAAAATCTTTAGCAACGTAATCTTCAAACTTTTGGCCATGGAAGCTTCAAATTTTTCGCAACAGAATCTTCATCTTCTTCATCATGATCACGAGCAGATTTTTTCTGGATTTCTTATTCTTCGTTTCTGGACTCTCCAGACCCCCCTCCAATACTCTCTATTCGACCCCTTTATATATTACAACACCATATATCTTCATTAACTCCCTCAAATTCTCTCTTTAATTCATACAAATCTCTCTTTCTCACGGGAAAATATTTTCTTCATTTTTTTGCTCCTAATTTTGTTCTCCCGGTGATTCTATGTTGATATTTTTATGATATTATTTCCCCTTGTTGCTCTCATCTTCAAAATAATCATGAATATTTCATGATAAAAACAATCTACGATTATGAAGAATGTCCCACTTTCCCGATTTTTTTTTCCCTGTTTGATTTCAGCAACAAAGATATTTGCAGAGATTTTGATTTATCACGTGTAAGCATCTTGGCAAGAAGATAATCCTGCAAATCTCCCAAAGATATCGTTTCAAATCTCGTATTAATCTTCACGAATCAACTGAAATAAATTCCCGCCAAAAACAAATTCTTTTGAATTTGAAATGAGAGATGGGTGCCTTTATAAATTGGGTGCCCAAATCCAAAATGAGGGTGCTTTTAGTAATTTTTCATAGGGGTCTAAACATCACTTTTCGAACCAATTTTTCCAAAAGAGTTTATTCTTCCAAAAACCCTAAAAGCACATAAAATAATAATATTAGTACAAAATATGGGAACTATTAATACAAAAACGAGACTAAATAAGACACGTAAATGTGTCTATCAAATACCCCCAAACTTATTATTTGCTAGTCCTCGAGCAAATCTAAAATAAAAACAAATCCTAACTCACTTTCGCAGGCATCGCGATTGCACTTAGCGTGTGCAATAAGCCTTTAAACCCATAGGTGTCCCTATCAGACGAGTTTTGTCTCGTGAGGGGTTACAAGAGATATACCCACAAAACCTTTATTCAAAATTTCTAGCTACCTGTGAACGATTTAGGATAGACACTAAACAAGCTATTTAGTTGGCATACTAAATTCTTCGCCTGTATGAACCATTACCCTGTATGAATCCAATTACTGTACACGAGTTTTCACTCAACGTACTAAAATTCATATAAGAATGCAACTCTACTCAAATAATCATTGAGCATCCAAAACTGGATAAAAATTCACATTGCTCGATATCAATCAAATTCAAACACAGGGATAGATTAGAAAATGGAAATATAAGTAATGAATGGTGCATATGTTGACTAAGGTGAACGATGTTTCCCAAAATATTAGTATAAAGTCCAGCTCGGATGCTCCTATTTTTATTATTATTTATATACATAATTTTTTTTTCTTTTTTTTCTTTTTTTTTTGTTTTTTATCTTTTTTTTTTGTTTTTTTTCACGACTACATGATTAGATCTTTTGAATCTAAGCGCATGCTGCTTTTCAGCAGATTACATGATAGTTCCCATGGATCATGCATTCCACGCTTTCTTAGGAGACGGAGACAAGGAAAACTGATAGGATTTCATATTACTCTATATAAATAAACCGCAATCGCACGGTGTCTACAATGCAGACAACGACAAGTACGGGTCGAACCCACAGGGAGAGGGAAAAATACTGCAATCAATATCTCAATTAACTAATCCAGAATAATATTTTTGGATTTTTAGAGTTATGAATGAAATAATAAAACAAACTAAACTAATTAAAACAAATCAAATAGGAGAAACAATAACCAGGGTTTTCAGTATCCACCACTATTTATATTTAATTACTGAAGTGAAACATAACTCCTGAATATTCATCTATTGTTTATTTTATCGACATCACCTATTATATGTACAAGAGTCGCAAATATCACTGGGACACCCTAAGCATGGCGCATCAAAAGCTCTAATTCTCAGCATACGCCATCTAATTGCGTTAGCGAGAAAATAATACGAAACTAATTATAGGTTCACAAATAATATCTGGCTCTTCTAAGTATACCCCATCTAAGGATTTAACCCAAGCATGAAATATCAAATAAGTAGACAAACATATTTGCTATCATATTAATTATACGCATAGGTTGCTGTATTGTACAGAACCGGTGAAGCAACAACTAATTTTATCATTAAATCAATAAATAAAATCATGGAATTAATCTATTCAAATCAAAATAGTCTGTATCAAATAATTCAATTTAATTGATCTAAAACTTTAAGTGGTTTCAACATTAAACCCAGCTACAAATTAATTAGCAAGACATGGGATTGGGTTTCTCAAAACCCATAAAAATAATCAAGAAAGTAGAGAGTAAAATAGAGAGAGAAAGATTAAACCAAAGTAAAGCAATGGTGTTGTCTTCTTCTTCTCATGTGTACATAGCAGCCGCCAACCCACGCTTCTCTCTCTTTCCTACACTGTCCGCCTACTCCCCACAAGAAATCCTAGCTCCGCCACCCAAAACTATCCAGGAAAAATTCTACCCAAAATTAGAACTTCAGAAAAGTACCTGCGTCCTCCTCTCTCTTCCGAAAAGAGAATGCCTCTCACGTCAACATCTCTTCCTCTTTATACTTTCCGGATTTCAAAACTTAAAAAAAACCTGATTTCTCTCTTCACTATCAACAAAAGCTACACCAAACTCATCCACGTGACAACCCAAAAAGAAAACCTCAACTGCCTCCCCCAAGAAAAGGTCAAAATCTCCCCTTTTGCTTTTCTTTCCTTCTTTCCTCCTTTTATGCTTTGCCATCACGTGTCTAGCCAATGTCCACCTAGCCTACCTACTCGAAACATTCTTCGCCATCCTGCGCATACCTGTCTCTATTTATTTACTCGGTCAAAGCCTTCATTATCACCATCATGTGACAAGCCGTACTCCTATGTGCGCATATTCTACTTCTTCCACTCTTTCAAATCACCGATCAAGCCCCACTTTCTTTATCTAATACCCGACTCCAACACAAGTTTAGCCAACAACCAACTGATCCACCTACTAGCCTACTACTCAAACTCCATCACGTGAAGCCTTATGCTTTCTTCCACCAACTCCAAGTAGTCGTTCGGTCCCTCTCTTTAACGGCTACGCCTACTCCAACCTAGTCTATTCTCCACCTGACCGTGCAACACTAGCCAACTCTCTTGTCATACGTCACCAGACCAAGCCTTGACCGAAAAACTACATGCATTCTCCCTGATTTCTTCTAGGTTAACTAGCTTTTTGACCCACGTGCAGACTTTTGTAATTTGGTTTCCAAAACCAAAAAGAGGAGCTGCGTACTCTTCTGTCCTTGGCATACTTTTGTGAGTTGACTGCTACTAGCTTCCTGGTTAATAATCTCTACCTGATTAAAGTATAAGCACCCTAGACAACGTCCACAGAAACCAACATCCACCTGACTTCACCAACATCCCACTTATTCTCTTTCAATTCCATCCACTCTTGCCAGCCACGTCCGTCAACATCCAACAAAAACTGATTAAAGTATAAGCACCCTAGCCAACGTCCACAGAAGCCAACATCCACTTGACTTCACCAACATCCCACTTATTCTCTCTCAATTCCATCAACTCTTGCCACCCACGTCCATCAACATCTAACAAAAACTGTAGCCTATTAGTTCAAGTGTCCAAATTCATATTCATAGCCTTATTTTCATGCAACTATTATTTTACCTATACAATTGATAAAAAATATTAAAACCCTAAAATTAGTATAAAAAATGGACACTAACAAATATAGATTAAGCGGTAAAAATGTATGAATTTAGTGTTAATCAAAAACACACACATGTTGCTATCAAAGTGTCATTATTTTTATTATTTTTTTATTATTTTTTTTTAAATTAGAATTCTAACGCATCCAAGCTACGACCTTATGGCAATACTAGGGCCCCATCAAATCACTTAGAGAAATATAAAATTACAAAATTAAAAATAGAAAGTGATATGATTATGATGATTCTGAGATATGCTTGTTCAATGATTATCATGTTATTTCTAACACATGAGTGCATCCATATATGAATAGACCATTTAACTAGGCACACCAATTTCTATAGAAAAAGAGCTAAGTTTCCATCTACCTAGAATGGTTAGTGTCATCCTGAATAATTCACAAGTTTCTAGACTTTGGAGTTTCATATTTCACTAAAAGTTTCTCCCTTACCCCCAAACTTAAATCTAACATTGTCCTCAATGTTCTAAAGATGAATGATTAAATATATGAACAAGGAGAAACTGTACCAATCGAAGGAAAGGAGTTAAGGAAAGATATTACCGTGTCGCATGAGCATGGGTTACCTCCCAAGAAGTGCTAAGTTTAAAGTCTTCAGCCAGACTAAGAAAGAATTAGTTACCTCACTAAATCATATAGCAATCGTCGGAACAACTGTGAGTCATCTGAATAAAACAATGTTATTAAAAATAGAAGGAAACTGCAGCAGACCCAGAAAGTGAACAAACAAAGTGCACCCTTACCCCTATCTAGTGTCTTGTGTAAGACAACTACATTTAGTTGAGGTTCAGGTTCAGGCTCTATGAAAGGGTCTAGATAAATCTCTTTAGGCTGAATTTCCTCATAGGAAGGATCCAGGGGATCAGGTTCTAGAGTCTGGAAAACCTTAAATAATAAACTTAAGGCACATCATAATAACCTGAAATTTTTTGGATCCTCAAAGTCAATCAGGTTTGATCCACACAGTTGACTACTCTTAAAATGGTGGTCATTCTTAAGAAAATGTGTCGATTCTAATCTCCTAAAGTAATTAGGCTTAGTATCAAAACTTAATACTTGACACATTTGAAATTCAAATGTTCCCACATATGGAAGAAAATGTTTTGGTGGGAAAACAAAGTCAATCTTGGTATTATTTCCTAGGTGAACCACATCGACCAGAGGATGGGTTTCTAACAACTAAACTTCTTTTTGGACATGATTAGGTTCGGGAAACAGTTCTTGAAGATAGTCTCTTAATATGGTAAAGGCACAAACATCAAGTCCCAAGTGAGGGACTTTTAAAAGAGTTAAAGGTAAAGCACAGGGAGAATGATAATCATCCCCAAACTTAAAATTTGGGTGTCTCTAGATAGACTAGTCATAATTTCCCTAATTTTTAGATCATCAGATTCCTGAAAATGGTCAATTGCTTCTTATAAGTTATAATCAGGTGGTTCAGTTTCACTCCCATTTAAGATTTCTACGAGTTTATCTTTTTCGTTTGAGACTATTGTTCCTGAATCGTTGGACTCTAAAACACTAGTCTTGGAATAGACTAGTTCCTCTAAACCATCATCGTCTTCATAATAATGAGGAAATATTTCACCGTCTATAACAATGGTATCTCTAGTTAAATCCCTTTCCTCTTGAATAAGTGAATAATCATTAATATTATTAGGATCGGAACTAGAGACATCATTATTATCGTGAATCTCAATAGTTGTGAAAATTTCATCATCATTATGACTACGGATTTCAATTTCCTCATTAAGAATATCCTCATCATCATAATAATATGAAGATGATTGAACCTTATCTAAATAAATAGTGTCTTCTATTCTAACCTCGTCCTATAAATTAGGTAAATATTCATCATTATTATCAAGGGTATAAGTGGAAACACCGTATTGGCAATTAAGATTATTTTGCGCAATTCTTTCTTTCGTCTTTAACACAAACCTATATCTATTCTCAGCTAACTTCTTGAGTGTTTCTTCTAGAAAAACAAATGGATCATAATGAGTACTAGATTGTAACTGCTCGTGTGATTCTTCTAGAGGAGGAGTTGGACTACTAATTGTTCACCCCATACTTAATGTGAACCTTCTTGTATCCCCAGTCAACTCCTTGACGGAATTCTCTATAGAAACAACTAGATCATAAAGATTGCTAGATATTAACTACTCGTTTTCCCGTTCATATGACTGGTGCGCGTACGAATAGTTATTGGGGCCTCCATGGTATGAACCATAACCTTCAAAAGGTTGGTAGTGGTCCCAAGTACTATCCACACTATGATGATAGTAAGGGTAATGCCTGTTTCGAAACTCAGTCGGATATTTATTGTAATACCAACTCGACATTTTCTAACAAAAATTTCCTAATAAATTTACAAAAAATCTAAGAAAATAAATCCTAACAGGAAGGGGTTCTAAACATACGCAAACAAGGCCGACTCAACCAAATCAAACCTACTGAATCTAGTAAATAAAAAGCATGATGGCTCCACTTAGATTGTTTTTAGACCAGCTTTTATTCTTCCAAAAGGCAACTTTTGCAAATCTCTTAGAAAGATCTGAATTAGATTAAGTCGAATATAAACAGGATAAGCTCTAAAGAGCTTTGATAACCCTGCTTCTTTGGCAACTTTTCCTTGGGTTACAAGGCGGCTCTAATCAACTTAAAATAATCATCCTGAACTTTAAGTTATTGATAGACACATTTATGTGTCTTATTTAGTCTCATACTTGTGTTAATAGTTCTCACATTTTGTACTAATATTATTATTTTATGTGCTTTTAGGGTTTTTGGAAAAATAAACTTTTGTGGAGAAAATTGGCTTTAAAAATTGTTAAAAACACCCCCAACAAAAGTGTTAAAGGCACCCACAAAATTGATAAAGGCACCCCTCAAGAATTGATAAAGACACCCATCGAATGGATAAAGGCACCCAACTTCCAAATTTGAAATACAAAAAAAGGCGGGAATTTTGTTCTCTTTATTTGCGTAATCTGTTAGCTAGAATTTGGATATATTCAAGGGTTTTAAGGAAAGAAAATCTTCTTGCCTTATTATTGGGAGTTAATACAGCAATTTTACATGGAACAAACACGAAAACACGAAAAAATCCAATCAAATATGTTCAATGAAGATAACTCAGGGAGAAAATACTTCCCGTGAAAATTTGGATTGTCTTTCCAGATTTCATGTGATCTTTTCTCTATATTATTCTTTATCCTCCAGAACGATTAAGGTAGCAAAAGGAAGAAAATCAGATCATGAGATAAAAAAAATCACCGAGAAATATTTTTCTTTCCCGTGAGAAGTTTGTGAGAATTAATTGAAGATTTGGAGGAATTATTACGAGTTGGGGAGGATGCAATATAAATAGATGAGTTGTAGGAATGATCAAGGGGGGGGGGGGTCTGGAGAGTCCAGAGATCGAAATCAAGAAATCCAGAAAAATCTCTCGTGATCATGATGAAGAAGATAAAGATTCCGTTGCCATAGGGTTGAATCTTCCATGGCCAAAAGTTCAAGCTTTTAACTTTGCAACGTTTCACTTCAATTGCAACGTTTAGCTTTAGGAAATAGTTATACCTCTGTAACAGTGAGTCTGTAACTTTTATAAACGTTGCAAACTCACTGTTTTCATTATTTTCACTCTTTTTCATTATTTTTAAACACTTTGAGCTATGTACCAAACTTTTGAGGGTGTTTTGAGCAATTGTTACAGACTCACTGTTATGATTACTTATTTTTACAATTTCTTTTATGATTATTTTCCTTGATTAATAATTGATTTAATGATTTTTGTTAAGAAATTGTGATTTCGTTAGATGGTACATGCTTTGGCCTAGGTTTTAGATGTTCCATGCTTTTGTTATACAATTGTTATTTTAAAAATCTACTTATTGTAATATTTTAGAATCAAATTAATTGTAAGAATTGCATGAATATTAATTAGTTTGAATCACTTTAATTGATTAATGGTGAAATCCATAACCTCAGTATTTATTAATATTATTTTCATATTTTTAGTTTAAAATTAATTTATTAAATCTAAATTCAATCTTCACAAGTTCGAGCTAACGATACTTTTCTTACCACTATTATAAAACACATCAAGTTTTTGCGCCGCCGACGCGCACTTGTTTTTAGAATTGTATTTAGATTTTATTTAGGTTAATTAGTTTAGTTAGATTTTTATTTTTTATTTTTATTTGTTCTATTTTATGTTTTTGGGTATTTTTTTTGTATTACAAGTTTTGGATCAAAAAGAAATTGGAGCTAAATATTATATTGATTGATAAAGACTTGGAATCAAAGAAAAGCGAAAAGAATGGAAAAAGAAGACAAGATTTTTTTTAGTCAATTTTTTTTTAATTTTTTTTTAGGGTTTTTCTTTTTCTTTTTAGAAAACTGTATTAGGAAATTCTTATTCTTATTGTAATTATTTTAGGTATTTTTATATTTTTTCTTATTTTTGGACTTTGGATTTGAACTTTATTATTAATTTTTAAACCTACGATAGGGTATTTAAATATAAACTGCAACAGGGGCGGAGGACAATTACGATATTGTCTCGGCCCCTCGGGTTCGTACACTGACACAGGAGTTGGTGGCCCGAGTCAACTTCAACGGTTCATCCCCCGTCTGGTACGGGAGGTAATACTCGAGCAACCCATGAATCCCCTGTCAGTGGGTTTTCTGTATTCCTTCGTAATGCATATATGTTGAGGACTTGAATACGGAATTTATTTTCTAGTAAAGGGCAGAAACTGGCCATATAAGATAAGGGTTAAAATTTCATCATTGTATCCTTTCTTCCCGACTTAGGAACATGTTACCTACGCGAACCTAAGACTAAAATTTGACTAGAAAGAGACCTATAGGATAACGAGCTTATTGAAAAATCATTCAAAAGGACTGTATTGGTTACTTTGTTAGCCTAACTTAAAGTTCAGGAATATTATTTTAATTCCCAAGGAAAAGTTTCCAAAGAGGCAGGGTTATCAAAGCTCCTTAGAGCTTATCCTGCTTCTATTCGACTTAATCTAATTCGGATCGTTCTGAGAGATTCGCTAAAACTGTAACTAGTTTCCTTTTGGAAGAATAAAAGCTGATCTAGAAACAATCTAAGTGGAGCCATCATGATTTTTGTTTGCTAGATTCAGTAGGTTTGATTTGGTTGAGTCGGCCTTGTTTGTGTATGTTTAGAACCCATTCCTGTTAGGATTTATTTTCTTAGGTTTTTTGTAAACTTATTAGGAAAATTTTGTTAGAAAATGTCGAACTGGTATTACGATAGCCAATACAATGAATATCTAACTGAGTTTTAAAACGGGCATTACCCTTACTATGACCATAGTGTGGATAGTACTTGGGACCACTACCAACCTTCTGAAGGTTATGGTTCATACCAAGGTGATGCCAATTACTATTCGTACATACACCCGTCTTATGAACATGGAAATAAGCAAAATTCGAGTTCTTTGTCTTGGAGGGATGCCCTAAAGCATGTGCATTCTAGTACTTATAATGAACCTATTATGCCTCTAGAAGAATCAAACGAGCAGTTACGACCTAGCAATCTTTATGATCTAGTTGTTTCTATAGAGAATTCCGCCAAGGAGTTGACTGAGGACATCAAGGAGTTGAATGAGGATTCAAGAAGAATCATAAAGGAGATGACTGAGGATAAAAATAGGTTCGTATTAAGTGTAAACAAAAGTTTTGAAAAGAATAATATTGCCCAAAATGATCTTAATTTCCAATATAGTGATACCCTTGATAATTATTCACCTAGTCAAGAGGACGAGGATAGAATTGGTAGCACTACTTATTTAGATGAGGTTCAAATATCTTCATATTATTATGATGATGAGGATAGTATTGTTGAAGAACTTGAAATATACAGGCAGAGTGATCAACAAATTGTCACTCCAATTGTGCTTCATGATGATAGTGTTATTTCTGGTTCAAATTCTAATAATTTTTAATGATTATTCACCTATTCAAAAGGAAGAGGATTTGACTAAAGATACCACTGTTTTAGACGGTGTAGTATTTTCTTGTTTTGAAGACGATAATGGTTTAGAGGAACGGGTTTGTCCTGAGACTAATGATGTAGAGTCTAACGATTCGAAGACAATAGTCTCTGACGAAGATGATAGACTCCTAGAGAATTTTAACGTAATAGAGGATGATTTGATTCAGGTTGATAGAATAGTTTCCCAGTGGATTTTGTTATCCTAGACACCCAACTTTTCAGGTCCCAGAGGCTCAAATTCCAGTGATTTTAGGTCGTCCCTTTTTAGCTACATATAATGTCGTCATCAATTATGGAAATGGAATAATTAATTTTTCTTTTGGTAATATGACTATTGGACTGAATCTATTTAGTATGAGCAGAAAACCTTCTTGTGAGATCTATGGTTTAGAAGAAGCAAACATAACTAGTACTTCAGTTCAGAAATCTTTACAAAACACTTTGTTAGAAGATACATTAGAGAAATGCCTATACCACTTTAGGTTTGATGTTGACGAAAATAGTGTTATTAATGAGGTGAATAATTTGTTAGATTCTGCACCTTTGATGGACACTTATAATATATGGAAAAATAAGTTTGAACTTCTACAGTTTATAAATTTACCTTATTTCCTTCTATAGATGAAGCGGAGTGTAGTTCTGACCTTAAGGACCCTAGAATCCAACCAACAGTGTCTAGTCCATCTGAGAGTAATGTCCACCCTAAGTTTGGGGGTACCGATGATTCTTGTGATTGTCAAGTATCCCTGCTTAAAGTCCCTCACTTGGGACTTGACATATGCACCTCTACTATTTTTCAAGATTATCTTCAAACTAGATTCCCTAAGCCTATTGATGTCCAAAAAGAAGTTTAGTTGTTAGAAACCCATCCCCTGGTCGATGTGGTCTACCCAGGAAAGAATACCAAGATTAACTTTGTTTTCCCACCAAAATATTTTCTTCCATATGTGGGAATGTTTGAATTTCAAATGTGTCAAGTATCAAGTTTTGAGACTAAGCCTAATTACTTTACGAGATTAGAATCGACACATTTTCTTAAGAATGACCACCATTTTCGTAGTAGTCAACTGTGTGGATCAAACCTGATTGACTTTGAGGATCCAAAAATTTTCAGGTTATTATTATGTGCCTTAAATTTATTATTTAAGTTTTTCCAGACTCTAGAACCTGATCCTCTGGATCCTTCCTATGAGGAAATTCAGCCTAAAGATATTTATCTAGACCTTTTCAAAGAGCCTGAGCTTGAACCACAGCTAGATGTAGTTGTCTTAAACAGAAAACTAGATAAGGGTGTACTTTTTTTGTTCACTTTCTGGGTCCGCTGCTGTTTCCTTCTATTTTGGATAACATTATTTTATTCAGATGACCCACAGTTATTCCGACTATTGTTGTATGATTTAATGAGGTGACTAATTCTTTCTTAGTCTGGCTGAAGACTTTAAAATTAGCACTTTTTGGGAGGTAACCCATGCTCGTGCGACACTATAATATCTTTCCTTTACTCCTTTGCTTCGGTTGGTAACAGTTTCTCCTTGTTCATATATTTAATAATTTATCTTTAGAACATCGAGGAGAATGTTAGATTTAAGTTTGGGGGTAAGGGAGAAACTTTTAGTGAAATATGAAACTCCAAAGTCTAGAAACTTGTGAACAATTCAGGATGATACTAACCATTCTAGGTTGATGGAAACTTAGTTCCTTTTCTATAAGAATTGGCGTGCCCAGCTAAATGGTCTGTTCATAAAAGGATGCCTAGCTCAGGTGTTAGAAATAACATGATAGTTGTCACCATATCTCGGAGTCTATCTCAATCATATCACGTTCTGTTTTTATTTTTTACAATTTTTGTGTTTCTCAGTGATTTTGTGGGGCACCAATATCGAATTGTTATCGCTGTCAGGATGAAGTTGAGTGTTTGAGATCAAGCCCCATTATTGTATTATGTAGAGCATAAATTTTTTTTCGAGGATTGACACTTTGATAGCAATATGTGTGTGTTCTCTTTGTCTCCGTCGCCTAAGCAAGCGTGGAATGCAGGATCCATGAGAACTATCATGTAATCTGCTGAAAACCACCATGCGCTTGGATACATTTGATCCAATCATGTTGTCAATACATTTAAAAATAATAAATAATTATTTTATTTTCAATAAATCGACCGCTGGGACCCTTGTATATACCAGTTGAGTCGATATTAGGAGTAAGACTAGTGGGAACATATCTCAATCCTTGTATATACCGCTGGGACCCTTGTATATACCACTGGGACCCTTGTAAATTGATGGTTTTGTAAATAGTGGTAAGAAAAGTATCGTTCGCTCCAACTTGTGAAGATTGAATTTAGATTTAATAAATTAATTTTAAACTAAAGATATACAGAAAATATGAAAATAATATTAACAAATACTGAGGTTATGGATTTCACCATTAACCAATTAAAGTGATTCAAACTAATTAATATTCATGCAATTCTTACATTTAATTTGATTCTAAAATATTGCAATCAATAGATTCCAAAATAACAATTGTATAACAAAAGCATGGAACATCTAAAACCTAGGCCAAAGCATGTACCATCTAACGGAATCACAACTGCTTAACAAAAATCATTAAATCAAATTTCAACCAAGGCAAATAATCATAAAAGAAATTGCAAAAATTAATTAAAATAGAAATATACCACTTTTATTGAAACAATGGATTCCTCCGTCACCTCAGCATATGGGGTTTAGCTCATCTTGATCAAAAAACCCTCAAAAGTTTGGTACATAGCTCAAAGTGTTTGAAAATAATGAAAAAGAGTGAAAATAATGAAAACAGTGAGTTTGCAACGTTTATAAAAGTTACAGACTCACTGTTACAGAGGTATAACTGTTTTACCGAAACTAAATGTTGCAAATGAAGATAAACGTTGCAAAGTTAAAAGCTTTAGTAATGTAATCTTCAAACTTGTGGCCACGGAAGCTTCAAACTTTTCGCAAGAGAATCTTTATCTTCTTTCTCATGATTACGAGCAGATTTTTTCTGGATTTCTGATTCTTTGTTTTTGGACTCTCCATACCCCCTCCAATACTCTCTGTTCGACCCCTTTATATACCACAATACCATATATCTTCATTAACGCCCTGAAATTCTTTCTTTAATTCACATAAATCTCTCTTTCTCACGGGAAAATATTTTCTTCATTTTTTTGCTCTTGATTTTGTTCTCCCGGTGATTCTGTATTGATATTTATAATATTGTTTCCCCTTGTTGCTCTGATCTTCAAAATACTCGTGAATATTTCATGATGACAACAATCTGTGATTATGAAGAATGTCCTACTTTCGCGAAATTTTTGTTCTTCCCTGTTTGATTTCAGCAACATAGATATTTGCAGAGATTTTGATTTTATCACGTGTAAGCATTTTGGCAAGAAGATAATCCTACAAATCTCCCAAATATATCGTTCAAATCTCGTACTAATCCTCACGGATCAATTAAAATAAATTCATGCCAAAAACAAATTCATTTGAATTTGAAATGAGAGATGGGTGCCTTTATCAATTTTGGGAGGGTTCCCTAATCCAAAATGAGGGTGCTTTTAGTAATTTTTCTTGGGGGATCTAAACATCACTTTTCGAGCCAATTTTCCCACAAGAGTTTATTCTTCCAAAACCCTAAAAGCACATAAAATAATACTATTAGTACAAAATATGGGAACTATTAATACAAGTATGAGACTAAATAAGACACGTAAATGTGTTTATCACTGTATGGGCTGTGTACAACGAAATTCAAAGTGCTTGAGAGAGTAAACTGCCGTCGAGTCTGTGGTTTAGTTTTTCTCCCCTTAATTCTAATTATGGTTAGACTCAAGTTATTTATGTTTTTGGGATGTTCGTTTACAGTACTTCGAAATTGATTTGGATGAAAAATAAATTTAATATTTTTGCAGGCTTATGTGCAACAATTAATGAACCTTGGGGGCCTCATGGGTATGACTTAGCCGAGATTGCTCCAGCCACTGAAAACCAAGTGATGCTGTAAAACTTATCTTTGAATCAGGTGGAAGCATTGAAATGTGCTATATCGCTCGCAGTCTGGCAAGAACGTGGACAAGTGAAGGTATCATCGAGGATAACAAGTACATATCATCATATGCATCATGTAGCATCACTGCATCTGGGTCTTGTTTTTCTTTTGAGCTAATTAGATAGTTTCAGATTAATTTTCTCAAATGCTAGTGCGCCAGTCTTGCATAAGCTTTGTGAAGATGCATTTGATGAGATTTTAATTTATACCGCAAGAACACTGTTGTCGATGGGACAATATACAAACACGGTTCATTCCACAGGAATTTCGGAATTTGTAATCTCTAGTTTGATTAATCAAGTGCTAATGATAAAATTGGTTTGGGGATTATATTCTAAAAATTCTAGAACACAGAGAATAAAACTAAACTGATTTTTGTATACAAATGGAAGAGAGCCTAGGATATAAGGATTCCACCATTATTATGCACACTAGAGATATATAATTATTTTCTACAAACTTATCCTAATTATCTCAAGACGATTTAGGACACAAAGTACATCTCGGAAAATATATTTTTTAAATCAATTTTTATTTTCAAAATATTAATAATTTTCTCTACTTAAATGCTGGTCTCGAAATAGACATATAAATTGTGAATAAAGCATGAAGACATGTAAAGATCAATTATTATCATTACATAACGAAAATATAACGGCCAAGGAAAATGAAAATAGAAAACAAATTAGAACTCTCGAGCAAGTATGATAAGGCTTCCTCCCGAATCCTAGAAGAGAATTTAGCTATTCATGGATAAAAAGAATAGAAGAAAAACCGTTAACCAAAGTATTTATTAATGAAAAATTGCTTAAAAGAGTAGTGAATTAACGACTCCTTCAGGCGAAATTGAATAAAAGACTCTTGATTTTTATCGCTAAAAGAATAAAAAAATGAATTACATAACGAATCAACGACGCCTGGTAGTTGCATTAAAACTAGATCTGTCGTTGTCACTGTAGCAAATACAGTGGCCAAAGCTCTTGTTTACAAAGAAAAGACAACGGATTTTAACAACAGTTCTAATCCGTTGTTTGTTCTTCTTCCTCTCTTCACGGTAGTAGTTTTAAAATTTTCTTTCTCACTTCTCTCTCGATTCTAGCCGAAGCCAACCTCTTCTATTTATATTACATCAATCGTATCTCTTCAAATCTTCTTCTTTAATGATCATCATATCTTCACAGATCGCTCTTTAAAAAGAATAATTCTTGGCAAAATTTCTTTCAACTCTCGGTTATGATTTTTACCTTCTTTAGAAAGACTTCGATTGTTCGATCATAAGAATCTTGATGACGTTACCTTATTGAACTCAAGATATTTATTTCTTTTTCTTGCAACAACTGCTTTTCTTATTTTTGGAGATTTTGTTTTATTTCCAAGTTCCCCATATTTGTTAAACTTCTCTTACTATGGCAAGAAAATGTTCGTGACTTAAATCCCAACAAATCTCCGTCATTATTTACTTCCAATCTTCACAGACGAGAAGATAATTCTCCCACCAATTTTTAATTTCAAATGGGAAGAAGAAGGTGCCCTTATCCACTGTCAGGGTGCCTTAAACACTTTGGGTGCCTTTAGCAATTTTGAAAGGTGATTTTAACATTTTTTTAAGCCATCTTTTCCACCATTACCAATTCACAAAAATACCTACAAAAGAACACTATTTGTACAAAAATTGAGTAATAACAATATAAATGTCAGACTTATTATT
Organism: Papaver californicum; assembly: GCA_023531435.1. Taxonomy (NCBI): domain Eukaryota; kingdom Viridiplantae; phylum Streptophyta; class Magnoliopsida; order Ranunculales; family Papaveraceae; genus Papaver; species Papaver californicum. Next base: position 52,689 of record JAJJMC010006603.1, on the reverse strand, counting down.
TGCTAGTCCTCGAGAAAATCTAATCTTAAAAAATAAAAATCCTAACTCACTGTCACAGGCATCGCGATTGCACTTAGCGTGTGCAACAAGCCTTTAAACTCATAGGTGTCCCTATCAGACAAGTTTTTTCTCGTGAGGGTTTACAAGAGATATACCCACAAAACCTTTACTCCAAACTCTAGCTACATGTGAGCGATTGAGGCTAGATACTAAACATGCTATTTAGTTGGCTACAAAATTCTTTGGCTACGGAGGAATTACCCTGTTTTGAATCCAATTGTTGTACACAAGTTCCCACCAAAGCATACTACAATTCATATATAAGAAAACAAAACACTACTCAGAAAGTCGTACAATGGACCATAATACTCGGAATCTATCAAAGTTCAATCACATGAATAGATTTAGAAGATGAATATGGAGATGATGAAATTTGCACATTTTGACTAAGGTGAACGGTGTTTCCCATATTTATCTGAAGTTCGCCGTCAGGATGAATCCTGATGGATTAAGATACGCTCCCACTGGTCTTAATTTTTAATATCGACTCAGCTGGTATATACAAGGGCCCCAACGGTCGATTTATTGAATATAATTATTTTTTTTATTTTTATTTTTCATATATTTTTTTTTGATTTTTAAATCGGTCTCAATTAAATACAATAATGGGGCTTGATCTCAATCATTCTACTTCATCCCAACGACGATAACAATTCGATACTAGTGCCCCACCAAAACACTTAGAGAAACACAAAATTATAAAAAAAATAAAATAAAAACAGAAGGTGATATGGTTATGATGATTCCGAGATACGGTGAGGACTATCATGTTATTTCTAACAACTGAGCTTTGTCATTTTATGAATAAACCATTTAGTTGGGTCCCTCAACTCCTACAACAAAGTGTTTTGTTTCCATCTACTTAAAATGGCTAGTGTTATCCTAAATGTTCACAAGTTTCTAGATTTTAAAGTGTTTGGTACAACTAAAATCTTAAAATTTTCTCCCTTACCCCCAGACTTAAATTGAACATAATCCTCGATGTTCTAAAGACAAAGAGAATCACCGAGCAAAGTAAAAGAGATAGGGAAAGATATTACCAACATTGTGTACCAAAAGAATATGGTTGCCTCCCATAGAGCGCTAAGTTTAACGTCTTCATCCAGACAAAATGTACGTGCAGAAAATTAGTCATGATAAATGGGATCCTCTAAATTTATATTTTCCACATCATGGTTGGTCAATTCGATGAATGGTTTCAACCGTTCACCATTGACTTTGAAAGTCTCTCTAGTATCATGGTTTATAATCTCAATAGCACCGTGCGGATACACGGTCTTGACATAGAATGGTCCATTCCAACGAGATCTAAGCTTACCAGGAAAGAGATGAAGACGATAATTATACAAGAGAAATTTTTGGCCTGGGGTAACGACTTTCGAAGAATCGATTTTTCATAAAAAAAATTGGTTTTCTCTTTGTAAATTTTAGCACTTTGGTACGAATCATTACGAATTTCTTCCAGCTTATTGAGTTGTAGTCTACGGTTGGCTCCAAGAGTGGACATGTCAAAGTTCAATTGTTTGATGGCCCAATATGCACGGTGTTCTAACTCTACTGGCAAATGACAGGCTTTACCGATGACAAGTCTGTACGGGGACATCCCTAGAGGGGTCTTAAAAAGCAGTTCGGTAAGCCCAAAAAGTATTCAATAAATGTAAAGACCAATCTTTTTGGGTAGGGTTTACGGTCTTTTCCAACATTTGTTTGATTTGCATATTAGACACTTCTACTTGGCCACAAGTATGTGGGTGATAAGGTGTAGAAACCTTATGGGTGATGGAGTATTTCTTGGCGAGGGCCTCAAAAGATCAATTCTAAAAATGGGAACCTCCATCGCTAATAATTGCTCAAGGCATACTAAAACGTGAGAAAATATTTTCTCTAACAAACTTGATCACAACATGGCAATCGTTTGTTTTGGTAGCTATAGCTTCAACCCACTTGGACATATAGTCAACAGCTAGCAGAATAAAAAATTTCCAAAAGAATTAACAAAGTGACCCATAAAATCTATACCCCATACATCAAATATTTCTACTATTAATATAGGATTCAGTGGCATCATATTACGGCGGGTCAATCTTCCTAATTTTTGACATCTTTCACAACTTTGACAAAATTTGTGGGAATCTTTAAATAAATACAGCCAATATAAACAAGATTGCAAGACCTTAGCAGTTGTTTTCTTAGCACTAAAATGACCCCCACAGGCTCCAGAGTGACAGACAGTAAGCATACGAGATATTTCGTTGTCAGGAATATAACAATGGATGATCTGATCTGGACAATATTTTTGAATAGGTATGGATCATCCCAGAAAAATGGTTGACCTCAGACAAGAATTTTACTGTATCCTGTTTAGACCAATGCTCAGGCATTTGACCAGTTACCAAATAATTAACAATGTCAGCAAACAAGGATAACTGAGAGATGGAAAAAAATTATTCATCATGGGATGTGTCAAGGACTGGTCTCTCATCATCTCTAAACTCAACAAGAATACGAGATAAATGGTCTACTACTACATTTTCAGAACCTTTTTTATCACGAATTTCTAAATTAAATTCTTGTAATAGTAAAACCCATCTAATTAGATGAGGCTTCGAGTCCTTCTTAGAAACAAGATACTTGAGCGCGGCATGGTTAGTATAAACTATGACTTTCGATCCAAGAAGGTATGATCTAAACTTCTCAAGCGCAGACACGATAGCTAACATTTCCTTCTCAGTGGTTGTGTAGATCACTTGGGCATCGTTTACGGTTTTACTGGCATAATAAATCAATAGATGGTGTTTTATCATGTCGTAAGCCAAGGACAACACCAGCCTCATAATCAGACGCATCACACATGAGTTCGAATGGGATGTTCCAATCAGGTGGTTACAATTTTAGCGAATCTCTCCGAGCAATCCGAGTTAAATCAAGTTGAAAAGAAACAGGAGAAGCTCAATTGAGCTTTGATACCCCTGTCTCTTTGGCAACGCTTCCCTGGGTTACAG